>JAMYXO010009042.1:0-2500 GCA_033310375.1 Conus canariensis
TTCCTGCTCAGCTGCCTGTCTACAACGAAGCCCCGGACAATCTCATAACGTTTCCCAGTGCATTCATAGTGACTTTAATCAAACACCAATGTTCATACCGTATGGAATGAGCAACAGTGCCATCATTTCAACCACCACCACAAGCTTTATACTGATCATGCACAGTGTCAAATTCCATCTACGCCCCCAAATAAAATACCCATTTTTTTTTACTGATAAAACGGTGGGTTTTGTGTTCTCTTAAGAAATACAAGAAGAAAGCATAATTGGTCTTTGTCAACAATTACTTCCCTTGGCAAAACATTCTTGTCATCTCTCTCTCTCTCTCCTCTCTCTCTCTCTCTCTTCTCTCTCTCTCTCTCTCTCTGCATCTCTTCACTTTGCCATGTTCGTAATAATTAATTGCATCTGTCTCTTTTTATCATTAAAAAGAGCGCTCTGTCCTCTCTCTCTCTCTCTCTCCTCTCTCTCTCTCTCTCTCTCTCTCTCTCTCTCACTCTCTCTCTCTCTCTGTCTGCTCTGCCGTCTCCGATCTCATCTTCCTAATCTCTCTGTGTGTGTGTGTTGTGTGTGTGGTTGTGTTGTGTCTGTGTGTGTGTGTGTCTGTGTCTGTCTGTCTCTCTCTCTCTCTCTCTCTCTCTCTCTCTCTCTCTTCTCTCTCTCCTCTCTTCTCTCTCTCTCTCTCTCTCTGGGGATCGTGAACTGCGTTTCAGTCGAGCAGTCATGCATTGATGGCTGTGTAGTTTCCTTCTTTTTGGGGGCGGATATTTACCAAGTAACTTCCTCAACTTTTACCAGTACCCCCACCAGATACCATGCCTTCAGCAGCACTTGACTTTTAGAGCGAGCTGTGGCAGGTTCGTCCACATCTACATCGCTTTTATATCGTAGCGAGCCAGGAAGAAGACGGCTATGCGGATCGCCACGTTGACACCGCATGCGAAGCTAGACGGTATAGCCCTTGGCCTGCTCCTAACCTTAATTTTCTGGGGCGGACTCCTTCTACGCTGTGCAGACGTGGAGCAGAACCCAGGACCCAGGACGGACAGTTTGAAGCAGACCAGGCTCGGCAGCTTCAGGACGCAGGGTCAGCGTGGACAAGACTGGAGCTTCGCCGGCGGACAGTGGACGGACGACACCCACCTCTCCCCAGCAACCCACCAATGCGGACATCATGGGTATGTTGACGTCAATGAACTGTACATTTAGAGAAATGAGCGATAAATTTACGGACTTGGAGAGAAATGTCAAATGCCTAAATGACCAGTTCGCAGCGTTACAAAGTGGTGTGAAAGATCTGAGGGACGAGGTGGAGACTTTAAGGAAAGAAAATTCAAACTTGCAAAACAGAACTCTGACCTCATATCAAGAATTGAACAATTAGAACTAAAAACGGACGACTTAGAGGAAAGATCAAAACCTAACAATTTAATCTACGGTATTCCTAAAGATCAGAATGAATCTGTGGAACAGTGCGAAGGCAAAATCCATGACCATGAGATATAAATCTGATCAACTTGGATTGACACGGGACACCGAGTTTGATCGAGTTCACAGGCTAAGGCTAAATCCCAAACCGGACTCTCCTGTAATCGCCCATGTTCTTTTTATAAGGACACGTTACGTATTTTGAAAGAAAAACGGAAATTGAAAGGTAGCAACATTTTGTGGGAGAGGATTTTTCTTCTCGTGTGCGAACCATAAGACATGGCCTTTCCCCTCATCTGAAAAAAGCAAGGTCTGAAGGGAAACGAGCAACGATGATCTTTGATCATCTGCTTATCGACGGAACGAAGCATTTCCTGGATGACCACTGCAACCTAAAAGAGTCCAGGTAGGGGGGGGGGGGGGCGGCCACTGGAGAAGAATTTTCCGTACACTGGTGTAACAAGAAAGGGAAGGCACAAAAAAGATGCACCGGTGGAAATGCCTGTCGGTGGTGGCAGTGTCAGTGGTGAGCGGGATGTTGACGCCTGTCACTGGTGGCAGTGTCAGTGGTGAGCGGGATGTTGACGCCTGTCAGTGGTGGCAGTGTCAGTGGTGAGCGGGATGTTGACTCCTGTCACTGGTGGCAGTGTCAGTGGTGAGCGGGATGTTGACGCCTGTCACTGGTGGCAGTGTCAGTGGTGAGCGGGATGTTGACGCCTGTCAGTGGTGGCAGTGTCAGTGGTGAGCGGGATGTTGACGCCTGTCACTGGTGGCAGTGTCAGTGGTGAGCGGGATGTTGACGCCTGTCACTGGTGGCAGTGTCAGTGGTGGCAGTGTCAGTGGTGGCAGTGTCAGTGGTGAGCGGGATGTTGACGCCTGTCACTGGTGGCAGTGTCAGTGGTGAGCGGGATGTTGTGGGTCACGGCAGTGAGCTCGTTCAATGTGTTGAAAACACGTGCGATAAATCTAGATAGATGTTGCGTTATACATACAACAGCACTCCTTGCCCTGCTTGCAACATCTTTACATGAGAGAGACAGACAGACTTCAGACTTCAGACTTTTATTATATC
>JAMYXO010009043.1:0-10150 GCA_033310375.1 Conus canariensis
GAATCCATAACACAAACGGGGCAGCTTACAACCATGGATTTAAAAAAGTAAAAAATTTCAAAAAACCCACATCAATACAACCTTTAGATTTTTTTTTTGGGGTCGGAACACGATAACACTGCCAAATTATCTTCTCATTTGACCAAATATACAACCAAGACACCCCACAGGGAGTAACGTAATGAGTTGGAAAAATTTTTTTTTTTTTTCAATCTATAATTAATACCCTTCAAATATGGGGATTTTTGCTGTAATATTTGCAGGGGTGCACCCGGTAGGCCCAGCAATACTGGACCACAAGACTCTTTGTTTCGAAAACCGCCACAAAAAAAATTTCCACTCATCAAGACATGAACAAAAACTATTCGGGAAAATTTTAGTTTCACAAAATACATTTTTCTTCAAGAAAAAAGAAAAAAAAAAAAAAAAAAAAAAGGGAAAAAAAAAACAAAACCCCCCCCCCCCCCCCACACACAAAACAAAATTTCCCATCAAAGCAAGTGCACTGATCCTTTTCACAAAGGGGGCAGGCAACAGGGAGTTCAAATGACACAAAGTTAGCAATCATATCAATATAATGTTTAGATTTTTGTGTGTGTGGTCAAACAATAAAAACACAGCACACAATTACATATTCTCATTTGCACCAAATATAAAAACCCAAGAACAGACTGGGGGAGCACATGTAACAGTTGGAAACGTTTTGTTTCTCTACTAATTGGATACCCTTCAAAATATGAGATTTTTGCTAAAAATTTTTTGCAGTGACGTCCCCAAAGGTAGGCCACAGCAAAGACTGGACACGCAGACTCGTTTTTTCGAAAACAGATCAAAAAAATTTTCCACTCAAGACGCCCTTTTACAGCAGATGCCTGATCAATACACAAAGAGGGCGAGATCGAAAGGTTTTTTAAATGACTAAAATCACAGGGCACATCAACATCACCGTTTAGGAATTTTTTTTTTTATGTCTTTTTTGTCAAAACAGGGAAAAATTTGCACACAAGTTACACATTCCTCTCCCAAACATAAAAAAAAAAGACATACACACATGAAAAACACTGTACTCAATTTAAAAACATTTTTCTTTTAAAATCACTTTTTAGGTACCCTTTGAAAAAAAAAAAAAAATTTTCACTGAAAATTTTTGGAAAGGGGGCTTCCCCAGGGGTAGGCCACGCAAAGATTGGACAGCGCATGACTCATTGCTTCGACAAACAGAAAAAAAGGAAAATTTCCCAATCTTAAAAGACTGAAAAGGAAACCAACAATTTTATTTCCAAAACATTTTTCTTGAAATAAAAGAAAAAAAGGAAACTATACCCGGGAAAAACCCCATCTAGAGAAGTGCACTCACCCATACAAAAAGGGGCAGAAACACAACTGAGGGTTTAAAGGCACAAAAAGGTCTTTTAACCCACTTAAATATAACTGTTTCGGATTTTTTTTTTTTTTTTTTTGGGGTCAGAACAAATAACATTGCACACGTTTAGACTTTCTCATTTCCACCAAACAAAAACCCAAAGAACAAACAACCGGGAAAACCCATGTATTTAGTTGGAAACATTTTTTAAAATTTCACTAAATTAGGTACTCTTTTTAATATATGAGATTTGGCGAAAATTTTGCTGTGGGTCCCAAGGTAGGGTGCAAAAACATTGGACAGCAGCATGCTCCTTTTTTTCGAAAAAACACACACAATAAAATTTCCACTCTTCAAGACAGGGCGGGAAAATTGGGAAGTGCTAGTTTTACAAATACATTTTTCTTGAAAGAAAAAAAAAAAACAAACACCCAAATTTTTCCATCTACAGCAATGCTCTGATCCAACACAAAAAACAATGGAGTTTTAAAAAGCACACAAAGTCACAAATCATTTCAATAAAAACCGTTTTGGATCTTTTTTTTTTTTTAAATTACACACAAGTTCACATTCTCATTTTTCACTAAACTACAAACCAAGAAAAACAACAGGGAGACACATTATCAGTTGGAAACATTTTTTTTTTTTTTAAATCTCTTATCAGGCACCCTTTAAAAAAGTAAAGAAATTTTTTCTGTAATTTTGCAGTGGGGGCACCCAAGGTAGGGCCCCAGCAAAGATTGGACAGCAGCATGATCGTTTGTTTCGACGCCACAAGGGAAAATTTCCACTCTTCAAGACATGAAAAAGGGAACTATTTCGGAAATTTTAGTTTTTTTAAAAAAGATTTTTTTTAAATAAAAAACAAGAAAAAAACAACAAAGAAAAAAAAAACCCACCCAGACATCCAAATCACAGCAAGTGCATGATCTATACACAAGAGGGGAGGCACACGCGAAGGGTTTAAATGACACAATCAATATATCAATATAGAATACATCATATTTTCCAACTCAATAAAAATTTTTCCCCCCGGTGTATGTGTCTTGGTTTGTATTTTGGGTGGAAATGAGAATGTGTAGTTCGGTACATTGTTTTTTTTTTGACCAAAAACAAAACCCAAAAACCAAAGGATGGTCACTCAAATCTTTTGATTTTTTTTTATTTTTGTGTCGGAACAAGATAATACTGCACACAAGTTCACATTCCTTTGCACCAATAATTTTAAAAAACCCAAGACACACACAGAGGGGTTGCCTGTAATCATTGGAAAGTTTTTTTTTTTCAATTATAATTGTATACCCTTCAAAAAATTAAAATTTTTCTGTAACATTTGCATTGGCGACCCAAAAGGGAAGGCAACAGAAAAGATTGGACAGCAGCAGACCGTTTGTTTCGAAAAAAAAAAAAAAAAAAAAAAGATAAAAAAAAAAAACATACTCATCAAGACAGGACGGGAACTTCTGGGAAAATTTTAGCTTTAAAATAATTTTTCTTAAAATAATATTTTTAAGTAAAATACACCCGGGCTTTCCCATCTAGAGAAATGCACTGATCCATACACAAAGAGGGCAGACACACAGGAAAGGATTTTTAAACCAAAACAAAGCCAATAATCACATCAATAAAACCCTTAAAGGGTTTTTTTTTTTATGAGAACAAGAAAACACTGCAAAAACACTTTTATTTGCACAAAAAAATTCAAAAAAAGACATACAAAACAGGAAGACAACATGAACAGTACCCCGTTTAGGATTTTTTTGTGACTTTTTGCAAACGGAAAATATTGCCCCAAAAATTAATTTTCCATTTCCGCAAACATAAAAACCAAGACTTTACACACGGGGAAGACAGATGTATTCAATGAAAACATTTTCTTTTAAATCTATTTAGGGGGACCCTTTGAAAATGGATTTTTGCTGCAATTTTTGCAGTGGGTTACCCATGGGAGGGCCCCAGCAAAGATTGGACAGCACATGACCACTTGCTTCGCAAACAGATACAAAGAAAAAATCCCTCTTAAAAGGGAAAGAAAAGGGAACAACAAAAAAATGTTAGCTTGACGATACTTTTTCTTGTTACAATGAAGAAAAAAAAAGTGAAAATAACCCAGAAAAATTCCCATCTAAGCAAGGCACTCGTCCCTACACAAAGAGGGCAGAACCCCCACTAAATAATTTAAATGCCACAAGGTCACATAATCACATCAAATTTAAACCGTTTTGGTTTTTTTTTTTTTTTTGTTTTTGGGGCAGAATAAGTAACAAAGCACACCAATTAAAAAATTCTCATTTCCCTCAACATTCAAACCAAGACACACACACCGGGGGAAACTACACATTAGGTACTCTTTAATATATTAGATTTGGATTAATATTTTAGTGGGGTACCCAAGGGGACCCTGGGGGACACCGTATTCAGTTGGGACATTTTTTTTCAATGGCTTATTAGGCACCTTTTAAAATATGGATTTTGCTGTAATATTTTCAGTGGCGTACCCAAGGAGGCCCAGCAAAGATTGGACACAGCATGACTCTTTTTTGTTTCGACAAACAGACAAAAAAAAATTTCCACCTTCAAGACTGAACAGGAACAATAGGAAAATTTTTGCTTAACAAATACTTTTGTTTTTCAAATAAACAAACAAGAAAAAAACAAAAAAAAAAAAAAACATAAAAACCCACCCAAACATCCCATCTACAGAAGTCCCGGCAATACACAAAGGGGGCAGGCACACGAGAAGGAGTTTAAATGGCACAAAGTCATGCAAAACATAATATAACGAATGCACTGTGTATTAGTTGGAAAAATTTTTCTTTATAATTATCATTAAAGTACTTTAAAAAAATGATGTTTTGGGTGCAATATTTGCATGGTGTACCCAATGAAGGTTTCGCAAAAATTGGGCGCAGCGACTCGTTGTTTCGACAAACACATACAAAGAAATTTTCCACTCTTTGAGCGAACGGATACTAGCTGGGGAAAATTTTTGCTTCACAAATACATTATTTTTGAAAGGAAAAAAAAACATTTTACCCGACATTTCCATCAAAAACAAGTGCCTGTCCATCACAAACACAAAAGGAAAAGTTAAATGCACACAAAGTCACATAATCACATTAATTACCCCTTCAGGGTTTTTTTCTTATAAGATTTCACACAAGTTTCACATTCTCATTTGCACTAAACATCAAATCAAGACAAACAACAGGAGACAAATTATTCAGTTGAAAACATTTTTCTTTAAAAAACTGTTTTTCAGGCACCCTTTAAAGTATGATTTTTTTGCTGAAATATTTGCAGGGGCTATGCAAATAGGCCGCAGCAAATATTGGACACAGAAATGACCTTTGTTTTGACAAACACACACGGGGAAATTTTTTCCATCTTCAAGCATGAACGGAAATTATTTAGGGAAAATTTTTGCTTCACAAATACATTTTTTTGGAAATGAAGAAACAAAAAACAAACAAACAAAAAAACAAAAAAAAAAAAACAACAGACATTTCCCATCCCACAGCAAATGCACTGATCCATACACAAACAGGGGAGGCTTCAACCCCTGGAGTTTAAATGATACAAATTTTTAAAAATCACATCAATAAAACCGTTTAGATTTTTTTTTTGTGGTCGGAACCGATAACACGCCCAAAGTTACTCATTTTTCATTTTCACCAAATATCAAACCAAGAACAACCACAGGGGGTAAACGTAAAAGAGTTTGGGAAAGATTTTTTTTTTTTTTTTTTAATCTACAATTAGATACCCTTCAAAATATGAGATTTTCTGTAAAATTTGCAGTGGTGCACCCCAAAGGTAGGCCGCAGCAATACTGGCAGCACAATACTCGTTTGTTTCGACAAACCGAACAAGAAAATTTCCACTCATCAAGACCGAACGAAAACATTCAGGAAATTTTTTAGTTTCACAAATCTTTTTTTCTTCAAGCAAAGAAACAAAGAAAAAAAAAAAAAAAAAAAACAAAACAACCCCCCCCCCCCCACACAAAACCACACATTCCCATCAACAGCAAGTGACTGACCATTCACAAAGAGGGGCGGCACACGACGGATTCAAATGCACACAAATTATGCAATCATATCAATATAACTGTTTAGATTTTTGTGTGTGTGGTCGAAACAATAAAAAACAGCACACAATTACATATTCTCTTTTAAACCAAATATACAAACCAAACCAGACTGAGGGAGTCACATGTAATCAGTTGGAAACGATTTGTTTCAATCTACAATTGGAACCCTTCAAAATATGAGAAAAATTTTTCTATAAATTTGCAGTGACGTACCCAAGGTAGGCCCCACAAAGACGGGCGCACAGGACTCTTTTGTTTCGACAAACTACAAGAAAATGTCCACCTAAAACTCCCATTTTCAGCAATGCACTGATTATTTACACAAAGAGGGCAGAGATCAGCAAAGGTGTTTAAAATGCACATAAAATCACGGGACACACAACATCCCCTTTTTAGGTTTTTTTTTTTTAAATGTCTTTTTGTCAAACAGGGTAAAATTCACACAAGTTACACATTTCATCCCCAGCAAACAAAAAAAAGACAACAACATGAAGACAAGTACCCCCAATTGAAAACATTTTCTTTTTAAAATCTACTTGTTAGGTCCCCTTAAAAAACGAGATTTCACTGCAATTTTGCGTGGTTTTCCCAGGGTAGGCCACAGCAAAGATTGACAGCAGCATGACTCTTTTTGCTTCGACAAACAGATACAAGGAAAGTTCCAATCTTCAAGACAGAAAAGGAACTATCTATACAATGTTGCTTCACAAATACATTTTTCTTGAAAAAAAGAAAAAAGTGAAACAACCCCAAAAGACATTCCCATCAGAGCAAGTCACTAAAGCCAAACCAAAGAGGCAACACACAACGGGGGGGTTTTAAAAAAAAAGGCACAACAAGGTCAAAAACCACTTCAATATAACTGTTTCGGATTTTTTTTTTTTTTTGGTTGGTCGAACAAATAACATTGCACACGATTTAGGGCATTTTCCCTTTCCCCCAAAAATACAAACCAAGACACACCCCCCAGGGGACCATGTATTTTAGTTGGAAAAATTTTTTTATAATTCACTCATTGGTACTCTTTAATATATGAGATTTGGCTGTAATATTTGCTGTGGCGTACCCAAGGTAGGGTGCACAACATTGGACACAGCTGATTCCTTTTTTTTTCGATAAACACACACAAAAAAAATTTCCACCTTTTCAAACATGAGCGGAACAATTTTGGGAAGTGCTAGCTTTACAAAACTTTTCTTGAAAAAAAAAAAAAAAACAAACCCCCAGAATTTCCCATCTACGCAAGTGCTTGATCCACACACAAAGACAATGGAGTTTAAATGCACAAAAAAGTCACAAATCTTTTCAAATAACCGTTTGGGATTTTTTTTTTTTATAAGATAAAACACAAGTTAACATTCTATTTGCCTAAAAAAACCCAAACCAAGACAAACAAACAGGGGAAAAAGTTTTCAGTTGGAAAAACTTTTTTCTTTTAAATCTGCTTACAGGACCCTTTAAAATGAAAAAGATTTTTGTTTTAAAAAATTTTTGCATGGCGCACCCAAGGGTACCGCAGAAAAGATTGGACGCAGCTGACTCGTTTTTTTTCGCACCCAAAAGGGAAAATTTCCCTCTTCAAGACATGAACGGGAACAAATTGGAAATTTAGTTTTTAAATTTTTTTTTGATTTTTTTTCAAATAAACAAACAAGAAAAAAACAAACAAAAAAAAAAAACCCACCCAGACATTCCAAATCTACAGCAAGTGCCTGATCTATACAAAAAGAGGGCAGCACACGACGAAGGAGTTTAAATGCACACAATCAATCAATCAATATAAAAATCAATCATATTTTCCAAACCAATTACTGGCTCCCGGTGTATGGTCTTGGTTTTTGTTTTTGGTGGAAATGAGAATGTGTAGGTGTACATTGATCTTGTTCGAACCAAAAACATCAACAACAAAAACCCAAAAAGGGTTAGGAATCACTCAATATAACCTTTATTTGTTTTATTTTGGGTCGGAACAAATAAACTGCCCACAGTTACCATTCTCTTTTGCCCCAAGTATTTAAAACCCAAGAACACACAGGGGAGTTCCCCATTAATCATTGGGAAATTTTTTTTTCCCTTTTTTTCAATCTACAAAATTTTTAAAACCCTTCAAAATTTAAAAATTTTTTTCTGTAACATTTGCATTGGGCCCCCAAAGGGAAAAGGCAACAGAAAAGATTGGCAGCAATACTCTTTTGTTTCAAAAAAAAAAAAAAAAAAAAACAGATAAAAAAAAAAAACTCTCATCAAGACATGGACGGGAACAATCTGGGAAATTTTAGTTCAAAAAATATATTTTTCAAAAATAATTTTTTAAGTAAAAACAACCCCGGCTTCCCTCTAGAGCAAGTGCCTGACCCATACACAAAGAGGGCAGACACACAAGGAAGGGATTTAAACCCAAAACAAAGCCTAAACACATAATATAACCCTTTAAGGACTTTTTTTTAATGAAAAACAAGATAAACTGCACCAAGGTACCATTTTCATTGCACGGAAAAATTCAAACCAAGACAAAACACACAGGGAAACAACATGTATTCAACCCTTTTTTGGAAAATTTTTTTGTGACTTTTTGTCAGAACAGGGTAAATTGCCAAATTTCATTTCCATTTCCAGAAACATAAAAACCAAACATACCACAGGAAGAAGATGTTAAATTCGATGAACACATTTTCTTTTAAATCTACTTATGAGGGCCCTTTGAAATATGAGATTCGCTGCAAAATTTGCAGTGGCTTACCGGGTAGGCCAAAAGCAAGATTGGACAGCAGCATGACCACTTTCTTTACAAACGATACAAAAAAATATCCACTCTTAAAAAATGAAAGGGAACTATCAAAAAAATGTTAGCTTGCAGATACATTTTTCTTGTTACAATGAAAAAAAAAAAAGTGAAAAAAATACCCAGAAATTCCCCAACAAAGCAAATGACCTTTCCCTACACAAAGAGGGCAGCACCAACTAAGTAATTTAAAAAAGCACACGGGGCACATAACACATCAAATAAACCGTTTTGGATTTTTTTTTTTTTTGTTTTGGCGAAGATAACAATGCCCCAATTACACATTTTTTTTTCCACAACATTAAAAAACCAAGAACCACCCCGGGGATCAAAACACATTATCCTTTTAATATATGGATTTGGTTTAATATTTGCAGGGGCGTACCCAAAGGTACCCGGGTGACACAGAAATTCATTTGGAGACATTTTCTTTCATGTGCTTATTTAGGCACCCTTTTAAAAATTAAAAAATTTGCTGAATATTTGCAGTGGCGTACCCCAAGGTAGGCCACCAAAGTTTGGGGACGCAGCTGCCTTTTTTTTTCGACAAACAGACAGAAAGAAATTTTCCACTTTTCAAGACAGAACGGGAACATATGGAAATTTTTGCTTAACAAATACATTGTTTTTCAAATAAACAAAAAAAGAAAAAAACAAAAACAAAACAAAACAAAAAAACCCACCCAAAACATCCCATCTACACAATGCCTGGCCCATACACAAAGAGGGCAGGCACACGACGAAGAGTTTAAATGACAAAAAAAGTCAGAAATCAATAAATATAACTGCAAGTGCACTGTGTATTGATTGGGAAACATTTTCTTTATAACTACCATTAAGTACTTTTTAAATAAAATGATTTTTTTTGGCTGCAATATTTGCAGGGGGTTACCCAAGGAAGGTTCAGCAAAATTGGGACAGCGCATGACTCGTTTGTTTCGACAAACACCATAAAAAGAAATTGCCACTCTTCGAGACAAGACGGATACTTCGGGGGAAATTTTAGGGTTTCACAAATACATTATTTTTGAAAGGAAAAAAAAAAAACACCCAAATTTTCCATCAACAACAAGTGCTCTGATCCTACACAAACCAACAAAAGGAGTTAAAATGCACACAAAGTCACAAAAATACATTAATTACCGTTCAGGATTTTTTTCTTATAAAAATTGCACACAAGTTACACATTCTCATTTGCACTAAAAAATACAAATCAAGACAAAACATACAGGGAACAAATTATTCAGTTTGAAAAACATTTTTTTTTTAAAACTGTTATTAGGCACCCTTTAAGAAATGAATTTTGGGGTAATATTTGCAGTGGCATTCAAAGTGGCCGCAGCAAATATTGGGGCGCGTATGACTCGTTTGTTTTGACAAACCCACACAAGGAAATTTTCCACCTTTCAAGACATGAACGGAAATTATTTGGAAAAATTTTAGCTTACAAATAATTTTTCTAAAAGAAGAAACAAAAAAAAAAACAAACAAACAAAAAAAAAAAAAAAAACAGACAACCCTCTACAGCAAGTGCCTGACATACCAAAAAGGGCGGCTTACAACCATGGAGTTTAAAATGTAACAAAATTTATACAAAACACATCAAAAACAAAACCCTTTAGTTTTTTTTTTTTTTGGTCGGAACACGAAACAAAATGCACACAAGTTACTCATTCTCATTTTCACCAAAAATAAAACCCAAAACACACCCCACAGGGATAAAAGTAATGGTTGGAAAGATTTTTTTTTTTTCAAATTTACTAAATTTAAACCCTTTTAAAAAAATGAGATTTTGCTGTAAAAATTTGCAAATGGGGGCACCCAGGTAGGGCCGCAGCAAAAAATGGCACACAATGCCGTTTTTTTTCGACAAACCACACAAAAAAATTTCCACCTCAAGACCTGGAAAAAA
>JAMYXO010009044.1:0-10148 GCA_033310375.1 Conus canariensis
CTTTTTTCACCCATTTAAAATGGATGAAATTCCCCCTTAAAAGGTTAATTTTCTCAATTTTTTCAAACCCCCCAACACTGCGGGTTTTCTATATCTCTCGGACCCTTTTTTTTGAAAAACCTCTTTCCTCATCAAATAAGGAAAAAAAAAAAAAAAAAAAAAAAAAAAAAAAAAAAAATTTAAATTTTTTCTGTGGCCCTGCATCCCCGGCAGTCAGGTGACCTCTTGTCGAGGGTCCCTTTGGGGGGGCTTTTTTTGGCCACTTTTGGTTTTTTGTTTCCCGTCGGGGCCCACCTTATCGGCAAATCCAGGGGGGGCTTTTTTGTTAACGGACTTTTGGGGGTTGGCCCCCTTTTCCGGGGGGAGACCCTCACTCCGCGGGCTCCGTGCCCCTAAGCAATTATTGTGTCGGAAAGGGGGCCCTTTGGGTTTGGGGGTTGGGTATGCGGATCAGAACGGGCCCCAACTGCTTCACCGAAGTGACTCGGAAAAGAAAAGCAGTGTCTCCCCCGGGGGGGTTGGGGCCCTTTTAAAAACCTTGACAATGACTGCTCCCTGTGGATTCCCGGGACCCCAGGGGCTGCGGGGGGGAAACGCCCGGGCCTTGGCTGTTGAGGGGGTTGTGGGAATTTATTAGCATTGCACAACTCTAACAGCCCACAAAAACGATTTTAAAGGGGAAAGGCTATATTGTTCAAAAAAGGGGTTTGGGGCGGGGGATTTTTTTTTTTTATTTTTTTTTTTTTTTAACTGACTTAAGGACCCCTTGCAAAACCCCAAAACTCGGAATTGAGGGTGGGCGTGGGTTCCCTAGTAAAAGCAGAACCCCTAAAAACCACTTTCCCTTTCCAAGAAAAAGGGCGGGGGTCATCAGATGGATGAAGGGGGGGGGGATTTATTTGAGGACCGGCGGGCAGCCGCGCCAAGCATTCACCCTTTGGGCTTTTGGCAGAAGTTTTCGGTGGGGGAAAAAAAGAAAGCGTCAGACGGATGCAAAGACTCTGTTAACAGGTTTAAAAGACAGGATTTTAGAGAGGGAAGGGGGACGGGGCAAAGTTAAAGAGAGGAAAAAAAATGAAAAAGACAATTTAGCTGGTGGTGGGTATAGGTTTTGAGCGGGTTTTGGGAACCAAAAAAGTCCTAAAGACAACTTTAAAAAAAAAAAAAAAAAAAAGGGTTGGGGAAAAGTATGAGGACCACCCCCCAATTTGTTCCCAAATTTGAAAAACGCCCATGGCCCTGGTGAATGTTCCCCCGCCCATTTCCCCAAGATCCGGCCTTTCGGATCCTGAGGGGGTTTCCGTTTCCCGGGTAATGGAGTAAGACGCTTTTTGCCCAACCCTCCAAATGTTGGCAAACGAAAAAAACTGGCAGCCCAATGTCCCCACTTCCCTTTTCCCAGGGCCCTTTAAAACATCCCCGGGGTGCCTTTAAAGAGGAAAACATACTAATACGACGATAAATCTTCAAGCGAAAGGGAATTTGCAAAAAAATAGCCCAAAATGGGACTTTTGGTTTTATCACCCACCGGGTCGGCCATCTTGTTTGTGTACTTTCGTCCGCCCAACTGAACATTTTTTTATGTGTTTTCCCCCAAGGGGTTACATTTATCCCCAAAAACGTTTAAGAAAACATCCCCAAAAGGGTCGTCGTAAAAAAGGGGACCTGTTTCTTTTTCAGAAATTTGTCTTCTTCTTTAGTGTTTTGAAAAATCTTTTTCTATCTGGTTTTAAAGGGAAGTGTTTGGGCCCCAAGGGCAGACTAGGGCCTAGACAGTGATTTTTGGGGGAATTTTTTCTGCAATACAGTGTCATTTGGGGTTGTGTTTTTTTCCCAAAAGCTTGTGCATCTCTACTGTGTCACCAAAACAAAAACTACCCAAAAGCGCCTTTAACCCCCCAAGCGGTTGTAAGTGTTTGTTGGGATTATAAAAAAGGCTCTTCTTAGCTCCAAACTGAGACTGTGTTTAGTGTGAGAAATTATTTTCATTTTCCTTAACGATGTCCCCCGTGGGGGTATTGAACCGGGCCCCGATAAAAAAAACCGCGGGCTGCCAGAGGGTATGTTCCCCGGCCCAAACACTCCCCAATTTTTTTTATTTGTGAACATTGAAATGTTCCTACCCCATTTTTCATAGCCCCAAAAATCTTACTCCAGGGAAAAATTTTTTAAGTTCCACAGTGCGTTTGTTGATGCCCCCTTTCGCAAATGTCGCATGAAACGTTACCCTCCCAGCCATTTTATTCCCCCCCCCATCATGATATAAAGGGGAAAACAAAATTTCAGCTATGCCCAAGGTACCCATGTGGCACAGCGACCACCCCCAGTCATTTGGGGACCAAAAGGGCCCTTTGCCTGTGGGGGTTGGGGCAGTGGTTCCCCCAAATCAGGTAAAAGGAAATTAACCCGCTTCCTATGATATTTTTTGTGACCCAAAAAAAACGGGAACTTGTGGGGAAAATTTGGCGTTACTGTGTTTGGGTTTTTTAATTTAAACCCCTCTACCACAAATGACTTGGTTCGGTTTGAAAAAATAAGCCCGTCCCAATAAATCCTACAAGACAATTTCCGATATTGATTTTTTTTCTCCCCTCCATACTTCCATCCTCCCCGGGGAAAATTAGACAAAACAGACAACAAAACGCCCCTTGGGGTTTTTCTGAAACATTAATTGTCATCTATTATGGAAAAGGGCCCTGCACTTCCCAAAATCTTTTTCTTAGCACCCCAAAACCCATGTTGTCATTGCTACTGAGACCTTGGGTGAACGAGGAAGTGAAAAGCAGTGAACCCTTTTCCCCCAAAACTATGAAGTTTTTTTGAGCGGGAACGTTTCAAAAGGGTGGAGGGGGGGTGTAATGATAGCAAATCAAAAAAACCTAAACCCGCCAAAGAAGTCCCCGGAAACTAATTTTCCCGGGAAAGTGAAAAATTTTGGGGTTTAAATCAAACGAAGGGGCAAGACCGTCCCGTCGCTTTCCCACTACAAACGTGAAAAACAGCCCCCTTTTTTTTTTCAAAATCGAAGTAAGATTTTCAAAAATCGCCCAAAAGCTTGGGACTGGAAACTCATATCGTTATGGTGGGGATTTCAATTTTCCCGCCCCTGGGGCTGGGCCAATGTCAGACGAAGTTCACCCCAGGTACCCAGTCCTCCCCATAAGTTTATTGACCCATCCAAACCCTCGGCTGGGAAAAATGGGACCTTTCCTTCAAGGGAGGGAAAAAAACCCTTGAAACTGTTCCTCCAAAAAAACCCCCCTCCGCCCAAAAGGAAAGCTCCAAACCTAACCAATGCCCCTTTTAAGGTTCCCCAAAAACCGTAACCAAAAGAACCCCCCGGGTTCTAAAAAGGGGGTCAAATCCCTTAAACCCTCATTTTTTTAAAACTTCGTAAAAAATTGAAAAACTAAAGGGGGCCCGAAAAGGGGGAAAAACCCCCGTTTGGGAAAACCCTTCATATCTCCGCCAAAAACGCAAATTGGGTTCACCTGTGACAAAAAACAATTTTTAAAATGAAAAAAAAATGGAAAAAAAAATTTCCCCCCAAAAAGGGGAAACCCCGTTAGGGGGCCCGGGGGAAAGGGAAGAAAAAGATTCCTGCGCCCAAAAAACAAAGGGAAAAAGAATATTTTCAACAAAAAGCCCCCCGCAGAACAAATGGCCCCCCAAAGTAGGTTTTTTTTTTTTAAAAAAAAAAAAGAATGAAAATTTCGTCGCTTCGAAACTTTGTTAAAAAAAAAAATCCTGGACTGCATAAACCAAATAAATTTCCCTTCCCCAAATTTAATGCGGGGTTAAAAATTTTGGCCCCAGAAACCCCCAAAACCCCCGGCCGAAGAAAAACCCCCCCAAAAAATTTTAAAATGCCCAAAAATTTTCCTTCTCTTCCATCCTCCATAAAAAAACCTTGTACCAAAAAAGGAAAACGGGCAAACTTTCCGGGAAAATTTTCTCCCTCTTCCCCCCCCCCCCCACGGGGCCAAACAAAACCCAAAAAAAAAGTGGTAAGTTTTGGGATTTTGGGGAAAAAAAAGGGCGGGGAAACTTCCGGGATTTTCCCCGGAAAGTAACGTGGGGTTGGGATGGCCCCAAATGGGAAAAAGGGGGAAAACAAAGGTTTTTTTTTAAAAACCTTTAAAATTCCCCTTTCCCCAATCCCCGGGCCCCTTTTGGCAAACCCCTAAGGGAAAGAAACCCTGCAAACCGGGGCATGGGTTTTTGGGGGGGTTCTTCAAACCTCCCTTAAATAGGGTCATCCTTGGGGCCCGCCCTTTTTTTCTCCTCTACATAAACGACCCCCCTGAAAACTCCCCTCAAAACACGGCTCTTTCAGATGACACTCTCTCCCACAGAACTGTATTTTCCCCCCCAAAATCCCAAAAGGGAAGCAAAAACGGCCCTGACCCATGGCAGCCTGGGAAACAAAATGGAAAATGTCCTTCCCCCCAGAAAAGGGGCCCAAGGGCCCTCCAGGGTTTTCCAGGAAAAAAACCCCACTGAATGGCACATAAAAATCCCATGGCCAAAATCCAAAAAGGCGTCGAAAAAGACAAAGTACCTGGGGGTCAAAACCCCCTTCCCCGGGTTTTTAGCTGGGACACCCCCATCTCCAATTTTAAAAAAAACGGGCCCAAAAAAAAACCTTTGGGGCCCCCGGCTAAAACCCGCGAGTAGGGCCCATTTAAAATCAAAGGGAAACTGCCTTCAAAACCCTAGTTCGCCCCCCCTAAATTTTGCCTCCCCCGTCCCGGACCCCTACACTGCCAAAAACATCAACTCATGGAAAAAATTCAAAAGCCCGCAGCTCGAAAGGGGTTGTGAACCGCCACCGCACACCTCAAGTGTCGATTCCATGTGACACATCTACAGTGGGCCACCCGGCAGACAGAAGAAGAGGGAGCAAGGCTGGGCCAAACCCTTTTCAAATACCAAAAATGGGGGGGGGTCCCGCATAAACCCCCCCATTCAGGCCAAAAACCAAACACCCCCGCACGGATTTCAAGACAGTCTCATTGGGGGGATTATCTTCTCCCCGGGCCCGTAAAAAACCCAAATACAGGAAATTTTCTTTTTTCCCAAGGACTGTCAGGGACTGGGAAAAAGCCGCCTCCTGAGGTTTTTTCCTCAACCTAAAGGGGGTGTTTCAAGTCCCAAATCTGGGCCAACCCGTGCCCCCCCCCCCCACTCCCCCCCACCCCCCCCCCCCCCCCCCCAAAAAGTTCCACCCCCCCCCCCCCCCCCCCCCGGGGGCACCCCCTTTACATGTTATGTCAACACCCTGGGGAAACCCCCCCAAATTTTTTTTTAACAAAACATCAAAACCCCATAAAAAAATTGGGGATGGCGGTTGTTCAAAGAAAAAGAAAAAGAAGGTAATGAGGGGGAAAAACCGTAACAGGCGCCAGGACTTTTTCCTTTTGAGCAGGCCACAATGAGGTCTCCCAGCCTTCAAAACTTTCCCTGTGTGAGCAAAAAATTTTTTGGGAAACCAGGCACGGATACCACCCAAAGCTCGAAGGGGCCTGACTGTCCCCCCCAACATCGTACGGTAAAACCACGGGGCCTCGGTTAGAATGGATAGAGTTGGCAGTAGCCCATAATGGGGGAAAATTTCCCTCAGAATGGGCTTTGGACCCTGAAGCTGCGACTGGTGGTTTTCGCTGGCCAGTTTTGTCTGGCAGCTTTTGGTCACTGCCCAAAACATCCTCATTTTTTTTTTTTTTTTGGGTTTTTTTTTTGGGTTTTATGTCATGTACGTTCAATTCGGGAAAAAAAAATTTTTTTTTTTGCCTATTTGCGTGCCCTTTTGCTTTGGGGAATTTTTTTAATGGGAAAAAATTTTTCGAAAATTTTAATTTGGGTCTATTTTTCCCCCCAACAAAAGTTCTTGTTTTAGTCTTTCCCGCTTGACAATGAAAGGAGCAGTTTAAGTCCAAAGGTTCCCGTACTGATGGGTTTGCTGAGAACGACCCTCACAAAAAACATAGACATCTGGGCTTACTATCGTCAGAAAATTAAAACCCTTGCTTTTTAAAAAAAGAGGGATGGGTTTCATCGAGCGCAATTTGCATCTGTAAGGGACACAAGGGAAAATCACTGTCCTTTCCCCGGGACGTCAGTTGCTTTTTGAAAATCCCTTTGCGCTTTTGGTTGGGGGGGGGGATTAACTGTCAGGGGCGCTTGTTTTTGCACGGTTGAATAAATAAAACCTGTAAAACCACTCCAAGCTGGGCCCCGCTTTTAACACCAAAACACACAACACACCCACACACACACACACACAAAACACACACACCACACAGAAGGAGGAGAAGAAGGGGATGAGAGAGAGGAGAGAGAGAGGAAGCCCCTTTTTTGTCAAAGTCTTTTTTTAACGCAAAATTTTACAAAGACTGTTTTTTGGGGTGGCCCGGCATGGTGGTGCCATGTGGAGGGGGGGGAAGGGGGGGAAAAATGCACTCACTTACGCTGGCTCCGCAAAATTATCTTATCAGTAGGCGCCTAGTAGATTGTTTTCCCTGTGTACGATGGACGGGGGGCAGGCCCGAAGTAAAAAAAGCACCCGTGCAGTTCTCTTTGTTGAGTTTCCTCATACAACCCTGTTTCAATCGTTCCCTGTGCCTGGAGTTTTTGAAATCCGCCCGGGACGAACAGGAATATGGATTTTCCCATGGGGAGTTTAGAAGGGGGCGGTGTAAGCGTGATGACACAGAGAGACGCCGGGGTTTAGGCATCCCCCCCCCCCCCCCCCCCAAAAAAAAAAAAAAAAATAAAAAATCATTTTTTAAAAACGGTTGTTTCTTAGGTTTTTTTAGATTTTAAGTTTTTAAAGGAAAACCACTCCCTCTCAACGGGGGGTTTCCGGGGGTTGTCTGTTCAGGGTCCTATTCCGCTGCCCCCCCCCCCCCCCCCCAAACCCCCCCCCCCACCCCCCCCCCCCACCCCCACCCCGGGGCCACATTATTTGCGCCATGTCTTTCTTGTCCCCGTCTTTCTTCTACGTGATGGGCTTCACTCAGTTCCTTTCCTGAGTGTGGTGGGAAAGGTTTTCGAAGCGTGTTATCAAACCCCCCCTTTTAAAAAAAGAGTTTGGAAAAAATTTTTTAATTTCAGGGTTTTTTTTTTTTTTTTTTTGGTTTTTTGTTTGTTGGGTTTTTTTTTTTTTTTTTGGGGGGGGGGGTTTTTGGAAGGGGTTTTTTCCTTCCCCCCCTTTGGGGTTTAAAAAAAAAAAAAATTTGGGTTTTTTTTTTAAATTTTTTTTTTGTTTTTTTGTTCGGTTTTTTTTTTTTTTTTTTTTTAAAGGGGTTTCATTTGGGGTTTGGGGTTTTTGGCAAAGAAGGGGGGTTCCCCTTTTTCAAAAAATTTTTTTATTTTCGAAAAACAAAAAAAATTTTTGTTGGGCGGGGGTCATAATGAAATTTCAAACCTTTTTAAAAAAACAAAATTAAAAAAAAAATTTTTAAAAACCCCCTTTAAATAAAAAAATAAAAAAATTTTTTTTTTTTAAAAAAAATTAATTTATTTTTTCCCCAAAAATTTTCAAAAAAAAAATTTTTCCCCCCTTTTTTCCCCCCCCCAAAAAAAAAACAAACCCTTTTAAACCCCCCTTTCCCAACCCCCCCCTTTTTTTTTCCCCCCCAAAAAACCCCCTCCCAAAACCCAAAAAATTTAAAAAAACCCCTTAAAAAAAACCCCCCAAAAAAAAAACCCCCCCCCCCCAAAAAAAAAAATTTTCCCCGCAAAAACCCCCCCAAATTTCCCCCCCCCCCCCAAAAAACCCCCCCCTTAAAAACCCCCCCCCCCCCCCATTCCCAACCCCCCCCCTTTTTTTTCCCCCCCCAATCCCACCCCCCCCCCAAATCCCCCCCCCTCCCCCAAATTTCCCCCCCCCCTCCCCCAATTTCCCCCCCCCCCTCCCAAACCCCCCCCCCCCTCCCAATTCCCACCCACCTCTCCAACCCACCCTTTAATTTTTTCAAACGGGAACTACATTCTTAAGTTTGCTTACATTTGCAAAAAACAATTACGAAAGAAAACAATATTCCCAGTGAAAAGGGCACCCCGGGGTTTATCAACGCATTGAGAAAAAAAAAACAAACAAACAAAAAAAACCTTTTTAAAGACTCCGTTTAACGCTCTTTTTACAAACGTCATTGAAAAAAAAAACCCCTGCGGACCCTCTGTTTAAAGGCAGTACTTTTTTTGCACAAACCCTGACTGGCAAAAAAAACCCACTCGCGGCCATCTACAGGGGGCGCATCAAACAAAGGGAATCGCATGCCCCGAAAAAAGCTCGGTTATGGGCACGCCTCAAGGCCATTAAAAGAAACAAGAGAGAAATCGGGAAATTTTTTATGGTTACCTCCCCTGCGTGTCACTTTTTTTGCTCCTCGGTTCCATCGGGCCCCGGGCTCCTGGGAGGTAATAAAAATGCGCACGCCTCCAGCTCGTTCTACTAGCAAAAACCATCCCCGGGGCAATTTTTTTCCCTTTCCCTTTGAAAACCCACTTCGGAGACCCAGCCATTTCAGTGCTTTCCCAACCGGGGGGTAAAAAAACCGCATGAGCATGGCAAAGTTGTCCTGTGCCTCGGCCTGTCCTGGGGGCTTGCTGCTCTGACATTGCAGCTTCCCAAATTTTTGGGGAAAGGGGGCTGGCTTTTACCTTTTTCAAGGCGCTTTCATTTTTTTTTGAAGGATTTGGGGGGCAACATTTAGAAGGGCAAATAAGACCTGAAAAAACAAACCCTTTTTCCCGAATCAGTGAGTGGAAAAAGTAGGGACTGAGGGAAAAAACCAAAGGGCGGAAAAAGCTGGACGAAAAGGAGAAACAAAAAGGGAAATTTGAGAAAGGAAAGGGGAAAAGAAAACAAAGGAGAAAGAAAAGGCAGAGAAGGAAAAAACGAAAGAGGGGGCAGCAGAAAAAAGAAGGAGCTGCAGAAGGCCCGGGGAAAAGAAACAGGAAGGAGCTGGAGAAGGGGGGAAAGGGGAAACAGAAAGGGAAACAGCAGAAACAAAGGAGCTGGGAAAGGGGGGAGAAGAGAAACAGAAAGAGGAGAAACAAAAACCCGAAAAAGGCCGGGGAAAGGGGGAGAAGAAACAAACAGAAGGAGCTGGAGAAGGCGGAGAAGAAGAAACAGAAAAAAGGAGCACGAAACAGAAGGAGTGGAGAAGGCGGAGAAACCCGAAGCAGGGAAAGAAATGGGGAAGGCGGAGAAAAAAAAGCAGTAAAAAATGGGGAAAGGCGGGGAAACGGAAACAGAAAGAACTGGGGAAGGCGGGGGAAACAGAAGCAGAAAGAACTGGGAGAAGGGGGGGAGAAACGAAGCAGAAAGAAAAATGGAAAAAGGCGGAGAAACAAAAAGCAAAAGAACTGGAGAAAAGGGGGGGGAAACAGAAGCAGAAAGAAAGGGGAAAAAAACAGGGTTTGGGAGGATGCAAAAGGGGGGGGTTTTGGGAAAAAAAGAATGTAAAAAAAAGGGGGTTTTTTTTAAAAGGGGGGGTTGGGGAAAAAAAAAAAAAAAAAAAAAAAAAAAAAAAAAAAACAAAAAAAAAAACAAAGGGGGGGGGAAAGGAAAAAAAAGAAAAAAAATTTTGGGCGAAAAGAAGGCCCTTTAAGGCGCGGGCATAAAACCCAGTGGATAAGGGGGAAAAAGGGGGGGGCCCAAACCTTTTTGGAAAAAAGAGGGGGAAAAAAAGTAAAAACCCCCTAAACACGCCCAAAAAAAATGGGCCCCAAAAAAGGAAATTCGGGTTGTTGGTTTTAGAACCCAAAACCCCACATTTTCAGAAAAAACAAAAAAAAAAAAAAAACATTTTTTTTTCCCCCGTCGCTTTTTTTGTGTCCAACCACCAGAACCCGTTTTTTTTGGGGGATTCCCGAAAAACAGGTTTTTTTTTTCCTTTTCCATTTAAAAAGCCCTTCCCTTTGGGCAAATTTTTTTTTTTTTTTTAAATTTCTTTGTTTAAAATTTTCTTTTTTTTCCCTTTAAATTTTTTTTTTACCCAAAACGTTTTTGTCCCACTTTTTAAAAATTTTTGTTTTTGGTTGTTTCTCAACCCAAAATTTTCTTTTTTTCCAAAATTTTTAAAATGCCTTTTTTTTTTATAAAAGGATGGCTTAATCCCTTTTTATAAAAACCCCCC
>JAMYXO010009045.1:0-10145 GCA_033310375.1 Conus canariensis
AAAAATCAATATTGAGCTACAGACGACCTGTATGCACGTGCCCGCCGCTTGCGCGCGCGCACGCCCCACACACCCCAACACCCCCCCCCCCCCACGCACGAAACACACACGCACACACACCACACACACACACACCACACACCACACACACACCCCACACACACAAAAATGGCAGAATAAGAAAGATTGTAAGCGTACTCTTAATGAAAAAACACACAAAATCAATTTTTGTTTGTTTTTTTTGTTTGCTATTTTTGTTATCATATGAAAAACTTTTTTTTTTGTAGCAATGGGAGTAGACGCAATCAATTTTTAAACGAAAATAGCACAGAGAGAAGAGAGAGAGAGAGAGAGAAGAAAAGAGAGAAGAAGAGGGAGAGAGAGAGAGAAAGAAAAGGTCAATCTGGATGCACCCTTTAAACCATTTAGAATCCAAGCAAGCAACCAAAACATTTTTTTTGACTTCTTTTTTTCCCCCGAAAAAACCTTCATTTTTCTTTTCCGTCTTTATTTTTTTTTCCTAATTTTTATGTTCAAAAATTCGTTTATGTCTTTTACCCTTTTTTTTGGAGTTGTTTTTGTCTTATATTTCTTTCTCCCTTTCTTTCGTTCTTTTTTTTTTTTTTTTTTTTTTTTTTTTCGTTTTTTTTGTTTGGTTTTTTGTTTTGTTTTGTTTTGTTTTTTTTTGTTTAAAAACTTGCTCGTGTCCGTCTTTCATTATTTTTGTATTTCTTTGCCCATTTCTTGTTTATTTTGGGGTTTTTTGTCTTATTTTTTCTGTGTTTGGGTAGTCTTGTCAATTTTTCATTGTTTTGTTCTATTTTTCTCTTCTTTTAAAAATCTCTCGTGTCTTCTTTCGTTCTTTCTGTCTTTTCTTTTGTTGTTGTTATTGAAAAATTTTCTGTTTTGTCTTTTGGAACCTCGACCCCGCAGAACTGGAACAGCAGCTTCAAAACCGGGTAGTGGGGGTCCCCCCTCAAAAGGGCCCGGCCCCCAACAAGCAAGCAAGCAAAAAGGAAGGTGCCCAGGGGGAAAACGGAGGACCCGCAGACGGGCAAAAAAAATGGCGTCGGCACCCACAGACACTATACGGAGACTTCACCTGCAGCAAACTGCCGCTCGAGGATCAGGCTCTTCAGCCCCCCAGCGGGCGCTGCAAACTCCACAACTGACTGATCCATGGCGAAAAACCATTGTTCTCCAGACAGACGGATGGCAATTTGCGTTTATTTTTGCCTTGTTTTGTGTGCATTTTCTTTCTTTTTTTTTTTTGTTTATGTCTGTCTTTCTTTCTATTATCGTCTTTTCTTCTTTTTTCTCTTTCCAGTCTTCTGTACTCCCTTTCTTTCATTTTTCTTTTACTGTGTACCTCTTTTCTCTTTTTTTTTTTTTCTTTCCGTTTTAATCGCAGACAGAACAAAATTCAACAAAGTGAATTTTAAAATCTTTCGATTCAGAACTTCTAACCATTTCCTTGGGGGTACAAAAAATGTTTTGATAGATTTCTTTTCGCCCCCAAACAGCGAATTGATTAAAAAGACAAAAAGAAAACTTTCCTATTTCAAACAAAAGTGACCATTTTTAGACAAGGGGGAGAAAATTATTTGGAATCAGATCATCAAATTTCCCTTTCCCCTTGGCGTCGAAACTAATATTCTACCGTGAATGAAAAGGATTCATTTTTGCCCCCATATTTAAAACGAAAAGAAGTGGTGATTGCTCGCTCTTTTTTCGAAATTGTCCAATTTGGTTAATCTTGCCTGAAGAAGAAAGGCCAAAGGGTCTCGAAACGCGTGTGTTTTGTTTTTGTCTTTTGTTGCCCCTACTTTTTTTTTTTTTGTCCAAAGTACAGAACAGTCCCTTTTTCTGTTAGGGGTTTGTGTCAGTTTCCGCCTCAGTCATTCACTGTCAGTTTTTTTTTCTTCCTTTTATGCCGGCTCGTCAGCAAAGATTGCACAAACACTACAATTATTTTAACCAACTTAAAGGGGTGAAATATGTGGCCCAGCGACAAGCCAAATGCTTGGATTGATCTAACGGGATGCATGATCACTAAAAGCGAATTCTTACAAACTAAAACACTTTCTATAAAAAAAAAATTTGAACATTTTTCAGACAGGGAAGTTTTATTTTTTTTTCCATTTAATTTTCAATTCCCTTTGCTGTAAAAGTAGTGTTTCTACACGTCAACTAAATTAAAAGGAAAAATATAGATTCTTGGCCGTCCCTTTTTTTTTTTATTTAAATTTTGTGTTGTTGTTGCTATTTGGGTGTTTAACATAGGGCAGCTTCAAATACACTGTGGATGAGACCCCTCAGATAGAGTTGGGCCCAGAAAGGGAAATAACTACAAAAAAATTATAGTTACGCTCCGAGTAGGGACGGGCACAAATAACCAGCTACGTACGATGCATGTACACACACACACACACACACACCCCACACACCCAAAAAACCCACACAACACACAAAACACACACACGCCTGTTTTGATAAACAGATGGGGTTTTTTTCTGGACGATGGGCCCACTAGACAAGACAACTGATTTTGATCCCCAAAGCTACATCAACTTTTGCGGGGGCGGGTACTACAGACAATGGAGATAAAGGCTGTACCCAACTCCAACCCGGGATCACCAGGACCTAAAACAGCTGCTAAAAGAGAGAAAGTCAGCTTGAAGAAAGGACACCGGGAAAAAAAAGCTCACCAGAAAATTTTGACAAGGGGATCAGGGGGGAGAAAAGTACTCTGCAAAAAATCGAGGGCAACTTTCCCCAAGGTGACTCCCCGAAGTGCTGGGAGAAATCTCTGCCTAAAGGGGACGGCCCCAAAAAAGCTGAAATGAGGCAACGACGAGAGGAATTGGCCAAAGTCCCGAATGGTTCTACACACTTTTGACCAGCGGACTTTTTGCATTGACCCCCAGCGGGCCATGGACACGGGGCCCCCGTCCCTGGATCCCCCGTGACCCTCAATTTTAAGAGGAAGTCCGCGACTGTTCAGAATGAATGTCAAAGTCCTCTGGTCCGGTAGCTCGCAGTAGGACTCTAAACCCGCGAACTCCTTTGGGCCCATGTCTTCAGAGAGCTGTTTCCAGCGAACATTCGGGAAGGCCAGTTTCGCGATTATGGAGGTCATCCACAATAAACCTGTGCCAAAGAAAAAGTGATCAGCAGCCAACGACAACAGACCAGTGGGCGCAAACCCATCAGTCCCCATGAAATGTACTTGGGGAAATTGTCCTCAAGCATCCTCAGGGGGAGCTAAAGCCCATCAAGATCCCACTGCAGTTCGCCTACAAAAAGGTAAAAGCACAGAAATGCCATCCGACAATGCTGCCCACTCCACCAGCCCCCTGATAGGCCGGGACGTTCCCCAAAGGGTTCTGTCTGGGATTTTTTCAAGTGCTTTCAACACCATTCACCCCATCACCTCGTGGGGAAACTACTGGCCATGCTGTTAAACCCAAATATCAAATGGATTTCACTTCCTGACGACAACCACAGAAAATCTAGTTGGCCGGTTTGTCCCCATGTCCGGGTGCCCAATGCGGAGCCCCACAGGGGTGTGTTTTGCGCATGCCCTGTTCACCATCTCACAGTTTGACTGCCGACCAGGGAGGCATGCAGTCTGCAGCCCAAGTTCGCAGATGACACGTAAACTTACAGGGCTGATGCACGACTCTGATGAAACATGTACCGAGAGGCAGTCGGGAAATTGGGTGGATTGGGGCGAAGGAAATTCCTTTCAGTCAAAGTCACCAAGACAGAGGAGAGGGGTCATCGACTTCCCGCAGGAACCCAAGCAACCCACCCACTTGTCACAAGGAAGAGAATGCGCATTGTGGAAACCTACAAGTACTTCGGCAAGTCATTGACAAGTTGAGCGGACCCCTAACATCGACATGTGCTGCAAGAAGCCAACCAGCGTCTTTTCTTTTTTGCGGAAGCTCCCACAGTTCAGGGTCAACAGCACCTTCCTGAACATTGTTCTATCAGTCAGTGATCCAGTCCATCCTCCTCTAACACCATCTGTGCTTCCAGTCGAAACGCTGGTCGACTGCTGTCCATGAGATGCAGGACATCCAGAATAAAAATTATTTTCTGCCATCAGCAATTAGAGCCCTGAAGGAGGCTTGCAGGCGGAAATTTGAAAATCGATGCCCTTGCTGGCAGATACAGTAAAACAGTAATCATCCTGTCCGCTCCCCCTGTCCTCACTCCAGCCAGTCCATCTTTAAGGTACCCTCCTCAACCCATTCCTCCGTCTCCATCCCCATCTACCCCCCCCCTTCCCCACTGCAACCCTCTCCTCCTCCCCCCTTCTTCCAATCAAAATGTAATTTGATCTCAGGATTATAATGTTGGTGTAATGATGATGATGATTGCAGTGATAATGATAATAAAAATAACTGAATTTTGAAACCCACGCATACTTAAACAAACTCATGATAGACATTCAAGCACATGCAGATATCCCTGGCAAGCATAGGCACCCACATTTATGCACTCATTTATGCATTCTTGCTTTCCCCGCACACACAACACATACACAGAGAGCGACACTCGCGCTTATGCACAGATGCATGCACATCCACAGGCACACACATACAAGTGTAAAACACACAGGCACACTTACACACGCACATGCACACACATGCTCACACAGATGCGCCCCACTCACAATCAGACTTTAGCACACATGCCCACACACAGGCACAATTAGACTGATCAATGGTTACATACATATTCAATGTGGTTGTGCTGTTGTGGGTATATTATGGAGATCTAGTCCTTTGATCTTATGTTCATATCATGTTTATAACCATGATGTGTTGACAAATTTAGTTTTATGAAATTTTCCGTGTGTGTGTGATGTGTGTGAGAGAGAGAAAAGAGAGAGAGAGAGAGAGAGGAGAGAGAGAAACACACACACACACAACACACACACAAATCACACACCCCGCAACACTCACCACCACACACACACAACACACAAAACACACACACACACACACCCAACACACACATACTCACTACCACACACGCTCACGCACACACACTCACGTGCACACACGCTCGCGCGCGCACACACACAACCCCCACCCAACACTTACCAACCAACACACAACCCCACACACACACACACACACAACACAACACCACACACACACACACACACACACACACACCCCACACAACACACACACACGTGCGCGCCGCGCCCAAACACACACACACTACAGTGCACGCAAAGAAGAGAGAGAGAGAGAGAGAGAGAGGAAGAAGAGAGACAGACAGACAGACAGACAGACAGACAGACAGGCAGGACAAAACAGAGACCGAGGCAAAGACATAAAGAGAGAGAGAGAGAAGAGAGAGAGAGAGGAGAGGAGAAGAGAGAGAAAGGGAGAAAAGAGCAACAGACAGACTGAGCCAGAGAAAGGGTGAAGCTTTCATGACCACAACATAAAAAAAAAAAAACAACATGAAACCTCACACAGACAGAAGCATAATAGCAAAGCAAGAGACATGAACACACAACACACACACACACCACACACACAACACACACACAACACACACACAACAAGGGGAGAGAGAGAGAGAGAGAGAGAAGAGAGAGAGAGAGAGAGAGAAGAGAGAGAGAGAGGGAAATAAACTCCAGTTTCCTTTTTCGTGAACTAAATGGTGAAAGCCACACAGAAAATTTTCAGTCCACAAACACCCAAAGGTAAAAAGAGCGCGCACCCTCGTCGGTCATGGACAAAAACCCCGTGGTCGGCGCTGGAACACTTCTCCCTGTTCCCAAAACTGATTCCATGACCCTTTCGCCTTCCCGCCCCCTAATCAATTAGCTAATTAGTTGTTAAAAGGTCGAGGGCAAGAAGGAAATGATATGTTGTGCACACATCCCACCTAATCGCCCCCACGTTCCCTGCTTTTGAACTGTCCCAGTCTCCAGATCAAAAACCCAAGGCTTGTTTTCTTTTATTTGCTTAAATGAATCTCTCTCTCTCTCTCTCTCTCTCTCTCTCTCTCCTCCCTTCTCTCTCTCTCTCCCCCTTCTCTCTCTTTCCTTTTGATGTGCTAATGTTGTTTTTTTGGTGTTGTCTTTGCGTTTTTTTGATCATTTCATCATCATTTTCCCAAAGAGTGTGTCGACAATATTTTACTTAAACAAAGTAGAATTGCAAGATAAACTGGAAGACTAACATTGTTTAATTGTTTATTGTTGAGTCCCAAAGTTTTCTCTCCCCTTCTCTCTCTCTCTTCTCTCTCCTCTCTCCCCTCCTTTTTTCATGCGCGTAAAAAACATTTCAAGCATCACCCCTCTTACTTATTCATTTTCCTCTTGTGTTTCTGTTTCATTCAAGTCTCTGGCTACTTTTTCCCGTTTTTTTTTTTTTCTTCTTGTGAGCTTTTTCCCTTCCCTTCTTCTCTCCCAAATTTTCCTACTCTTTTCCTTATACCCACATGGAAAAAACATAGCGTCACGCAGCCCTGAGTCAAAGGAGGGGAAAAGCCGCCCTAAGTCATGGATCTACAGTACAGGTGTCGGAGCCCCAGGTAAAACCAGGAACCGTTTCCCACAGCAAACAACTGTTTGCGTGAATATGGGAAACTTTTAAGATGTGATAAAAAAGGCATTAATGACTGAGTAGGGAATCCCCCCACAAAAAAGGGAATGTTTTAAAACAAAAATACATTCTGTAACAAAAGAGTAGTCATCCCCCCCCCCCCCCCACCAAATGAACGAGTGCATAATTTTTTTTATTTTTACGAGCTTCAGTGCCTCTGTCTGCACTATCCCTTCTCCTATAAAGATAAACAGTGCGTGGGAATTTTGCTGGAGGCGCCTCAAGCTGGAACTAAGACGTCATTTAAGCGTGAAGATATTGTCATTTCTGCTGTTTATTTAAAAAAAAGCTTCAAAAATTCGATCGGGATTTTGCTCAAAATTTTCCTGTAATAAATTTTTTCATGTTTCCACCCTTTTTTGGCGTTTTTAAATTCTGTAGTGAACATTTCCTGTACCTGTTTTCTTTTAGTTTATACACCACCTTCGAAACCCCGGCCCCCCTTATTGAATAAACTCCCCTTTTTCCTCCCCCTCTCCCCCCTCCCTCCCCCCCTCTCCTCTCTTCTCTCTCCTCTCTCTCTTCTCTGGCGCACGGAGGGCGCCCACAGGGCCCCCCCTGCCCCCTCTCTCTCTGTGTGGTCCCTTAGGACCGTCCCCCATATCATTAATCCTCTTTTCGGGGTTTTGTCGTCTTCTGTCTGTCGATTGTCTGTCTTCTGTCTGTCCGTCTCTCTCCCTTTTCTTCTCTCTCTTCTTCTCCCTCTTCTCTCTCTCTCTCCATCTCACTGCTCTCTGGAATCGTTCCCCATCAGTCACTTCCCTGCATTTCAGGTTTTCCCCTCTGTCTGTCTCGGCGCTTCCCCCCCCCCCCTCTCTCTCTCTCTCTTTCCTCTGTGTGTCTCTTTCTCTGTCTCTTCTCTTTTCTGTCTGTCTGGCTGTCTCTTCTGTCTCTTGTCTCTGTCGCTGTTTGTCTGTCTGTCTCTGTTTTCTGTTTCTGTTCTCTCTCTCTCTTCTCCCCCTCTCTCTCTCCTCTTCTCTCCTCTTCGCTCTTCCTTCGGGCTTTTTCAGTTTAGATTATCATGAGTTCGGACAGAGTAGTACACCGTTTTTTTTGTGTTCTTTGTGATTTTTTATTGTTTTTATGTTCCCATGCCCCCCTTCAAAGGGGCCATGGCCCTTTATATAAGTAACCATCTGAGTTTTGAGTTCTGACTCCTCCCTTCCCTCCCTCCCCCTCCCCCTCTCCCCTTTCCCCCCTCTCCTCCCCCCTCTCCTCCTCTCCCCTTTCCCCCCTTCCCCCTCTTCCCCCCCCCCTCCCTCCCCTCTCTCTCTCTCCTCCCTCCTTCCCCCTCTTTCCCCCCCCTTCCCTCCCTCCTCTCTCCCTCTCTCTCCCTCACTCTTCCCCCTTTCCCCCCCACTCTCTCTTCTATTGTCCTACTCTGGGGGGCCTCTTCATGTCAGCTATCCCCTTTCTTTTTAGAAAAAAAAAGAAGAGAAGAGGGGGGGGGAAGAAGACGACAGGGCCCGACAGACAAGACAGAGAACAGAGGGAAGAGAGGGCAGACAGAGACAACACAGAGAGAGAGAGAGAGAGAGAGAGAGAGGAAAAAGAAGAAGGGAGACAGAGAAAAAAGAGACAGAAGACGAGAAAGAGACAGAGACAGCAGACATACAGGCATAAGACATACAGACAACAGACAGACAGACAGACAGGAAAAGAGATACTTAACGGCGGAGGGTACTGAGATAGACGCAATTAAAATTTTTAGAACATAGAAGGTAAAGAGAGAGAGAGAGAGAGAGAGAGAGAGGGGAGGAGGGAGAGAGAGAAAAAGAGAGTTGACAAGAACTTTTTCCAAGGGGAAGTAATTGTTTAAAAAAGACCAAGAAACTTTTTTGTATTTTTAAGAAACACAAAACCCACCAAATTCCCAAAGTTTACTTCTGTAAAAAAAAAATAGGTTTTTAAACAAATAAGGTGTGTTGTATTCGGGGAGGATGGAATTTTGACACTGTACAGACAGTAAAAAAACTTTGGTGGTAAATTTAAATGATGGCACTGTTCTCATTCCATAAGGTATAACATTGGTGTTGATTTAAGCCTATGAATGCACTGGGAAACGTATGAGATTGTCCGGGGGTAATTGATCAGGGTGAGCAGAACACTGGGTGTTTACCGCGATGACCGTACCTTTCTGGAACTGCTTGCATTTTCCTGGAACCCCGACTGTTTTTCCGATTGGAAGACTTCATATCTTCTTCCCTGCACTGCTACCACTCCACACCCTCACAACGAATGGGTGCACAAACTTTACCACCTCCTACAACTCCAATAGTGCTTTAGGGTTTTTTTTTGGTTTTGGGTTTTTTTCTTTGGCGTAATGCCGCTGACATACTGAAAAAACCAACAGACAGAACCCGGGGAAATATAAAGGGGTCTTGTGGGGACTGGCATTTTGGGAATAATAAGATAATAATTAATTTCAAAGTGAGATGACTGCAGGTGGAATTTAAAAGAACCTAACAGAAAAAAAAGTCTTCCGCCAGATAAAAAGGGAGCTAAACAAAGAAGACAAAAAAATACGCTTTTCGCCTCTGTGCCCTTTTTTTCAGGCCAGACAAACAACATTCAGATAAGAACACGAAAAAGGAACAATCGCTTTCCCCTCCCAATTGAGCGCCAAAGATTTAAAAAGCAGAAATCGACGAAAATGATATGTCAACATATGATTTTTGTACATGCCTTTTCAATGAGATTGCTCAAAGCAAGTCATAAAAACGCTCGTCAGAAAAAACAATGTCATTAAGAAAGGAATTCACCCCCCAAAACAGTTTTAAAAAACCACAACTCAATTCCCCCGACCCTTAACAAATGGAACCAAAAAATTTCGTCACAGAGCACGCGCTTTTCATTTTAAAAATTTTTATGAGGTTCAGTTCATCGAAACGGAGAATGAACCCGCAGTCCCAGTTTGTGTCCCATTTTTCTCTATTTCGAAAGAGAAACACCAAAAAAGCATGAACTCTTTTTGTCAATGAAAAGCAGGGGTTTTTAGTCTGTTCACACCCGTGATGTGATTTCTCCAAACTGTATCTGAGCGGAAACTTGGTCTTTGAAAAGAAGCCAAACACAACTGGCTTTCCTCCTCGCCCTGGCGTCCACATACCTAAAAAAATACTATTTTGGAAACGGACCAATAATGTCTATACATTTTCCATTGTATTTATTTGGACAGGAAGCATCAAAAATGTCATCGGGGAAGTCGAATTTCTAGAGTGACAAAATTAGCGCAAAACCCGACAATACACAAAGGGAAAGAAGAAGGCGACTGTTCCCGACCGTCGGCCCTCGTATCATGTCGTAGAGTCGCAAAATTGTCGGAAAAGTCGTAGGTATCATGCCAAATGAAGCTTACGGACTTGACCCTTTGGGAAATTTCGTTTTTGATTCGACATTTTTCTCACAAAACCTTTTTTGGGGAAAACAAGAAGTAGTCCGGGTTTTGGTTGGCGAAAATAAAAATGGCGCCGAAAGATTAGCAAGATACCAGTTTAGGGAAAA
>JAMYXO010009046.1:0-10144 GCA_033310375.1 Conus canariensis
AAACACACACACACACACACACACACACACACACACACACACACACACACACACACACACAAAAATCATGCTTGTTTCTTTGCTTCATTCAATGACGAGAAAACCCCTCTGTCACACGAGCGACTAGTCGCCAATGCCCACGAGCTTGGGACTAGCCAGGACAGCCTTGAGACGAGCCAGGACGGCCTGGGATGTGTCTTGGCCCGTCCCTGCATGTCCCGGCAGGTCACAGAAACTGAACGGGAAATTCCGTTTTTCAGTCACAGGACTAGTCGCAGCGGTCGATTTTATTTTATCTCGAGAGATAAAATTTTCTCCCCCTCCGGCGACAAAGATGCAACTAAATTGTATTGGCCCGTCCCGGCTTGTCCCAGCTAGTTAGACGAGGCCTGTCACACGAGGTGCGATCGCTCGTGGCCCGTCATAGACAGGAAACGGCGGACGCAAGCACACCGCGTGTGTCTGGCTGTGCCACGCAGTGGCCGCTCGCATGCTGTGCCGGCGTGTGACTAGCTGGGACACACGTGTAACTTGCTGGGACATGTCGGGACGAGCTGGGACCCGTCTTGGCCCGTCTTGGCCCGTACCAGAATTCATCTGCGACCGGTTGCAGTGCCCGTATGACCACTATAAATACGGCGCCTTTTTGGGATAAAACTCCCCGGCGTTTCCCTCGCCAGTTTTGCTCTGCATCTATGTACAAGATGTCTTCGTCTGATGTGTCTGACCTGTCTCAAGCTGCGGAGGACTTGGAGGAACAGTCTCAGGCTCTCCCACCACCTTCATCTGCTGCACCAAGTGGGAAAGGCAAGGCACCACGCAAGGCACCACGCCGTGCTGGGCTGACAGACGAGCAGGAGTCTGTTGGGGAATTTCTGCGTGAGAGGCCGTACATGTACCAGAAGTCCCACTCTGTCTACAAGGACACTGCCAGGCGCAAGCAAGAGTAGGAAGGAGCTGGCTGAAAGTCATGGTTTGGCGTTGGATGTGCTTGAGACCTGGTACCGTTCGATGAGGACCATGCTGGGAAGGGTGAAGAAGGCTAAGTCCAAGAGTGGGTCTGGGGACTTCAGGCTGACCTTTGCCATGCAATGGGTTTGGGACAACCTACGCTTTATGGCACCGTTCATAGAGACCCTTGACTCAGATACCCTTGGCAGGAAGAGGAAGGCTTCTGACGATCCTCAAAGTCAAAGTCTTGGGTCTCAGCCAGAAGAGGATCCCAACCAGCCTGGCCGAAGTTGGAGGGTGCCCAGGCTGGTAGCTGCTCCCCCTGCCAGACGTGCTCCAGCAGCGGCCTCTCCTGCAGCATCTGCCGCAAGATCCTCCACGTCAGGGCACTCAGACTGCTGTGCCGGTCTGAGGGATGAACTGACTGCTCATCTGCGCCGTGCTGACAACCACCAAATGCAGTTCTCGGGATGGCTACAGTGGAAAACCTCCAACTTCAACCCAAATCTACGAAGGAAGATGGAGAGACTGGTCACCAATGTGATCCTAGATTTGTGTGAGGAGGAGGAAGCGGCCACGCCACAGCCAGTTCCAGAGCTGACAGAAGGAGGTCCCTCCCACAGGGTAGAGCCTGAGCCCCCTCGACCAACTGCCCAGTCATCCACGTCCACGCAGCTGCAGGAACCAGACACAGAAGAATTTGACACTTTCATACGGAATCTGGTCGAGAGCCCCATCACAGTCCCAATGACACGGGTGTCTCCCAGGAAGAGCAGCACCCCATGACGAATCCCACAGGCTGATCTTTCCCCTGTCTGCTCACTGATTACGCGGGAACTGGGCATTTCCTTCGCTGATGAGGACGAGTAGTACAGCTGCTCCCTGCTTGTATGAACGAATGACTGAACGAATGAAACAATAACAAATGTGATGAGTGACGTTGAAAACAAGGAATAATAAACTGTGTGTGTATATATAAAAAAAAGGTTTGTGACATTGCAACCCCCCACCCCCCCCACCCCCACCCCCCTACACACACACCCAAAGACAACACCTACACACATGCACACAACACACACAAGCATACACACACACAAGCATGCACACACAAGACATATACAAACACAAAGTAAACATACACACATACAAAGTCACAATGCATGTGTTATTCTATCAGTATGTGTGTGTGTGTCAGTATGTTTGTTTCTCTGTGTATTTCTGTCATGAATGTTTGTGCTCTTTTTGTGGGGGCTATTTTATCCCCTCCCCCAAACCCCCGCCCCCCCCCCCCCCAAACCCCCCTCCTTCCCTCCATAATTTCACCATGGATTTAATTGGAAATAAGACTCAGAAAAAAAATACAGTTTTATTTTTTTCTGTTCTTGTGAGTTTCTTTGTTTGCATGGGTGGGGGTGGGTGGGGTCTATATCAAATGAAATGTTATATAGTGACAAGATACTAGTTCATATGCAATGAAACAAAGCCCTCTTGGGAAAAGTTGTGGCCCTGAAAAGGACCTATGAAAATTTGGGTGAGATACCCAGCAGCACCTCAGTCTGAGGATGAGGAGGAGGGTGAACCTGGAGGTGGTGGAGGTGGAGCTGGAGGGCCTGCAGGACCTGAAGCATCTTCAGGGTCCTCTCCACGGTGTTGTGGTGGATGAAGCTGTGGGCGGACTCTGGCTCTCGCCCATTGCCATGGGACCATGCCTGCTGGACTCCCAAAGAAGTCTGTCAGAATCTGCCTTGTTCTCTTGCCAGCATTGTCACCACGAGGCGCTCGTGGTTAGGTAGGTCTGGTCATGACACCTGGTCTCTCCAGTCACCTGGGACTATCTGTCGTCTTGACTATCCCGGTCGACTGCCTCAGGTGGAGGTGGATGACGCTGGATGATGATGTTGTGGAGCGCCAGACAGCACTTCATCACTTCCCTGAGGTTCTTGGGCTCCAGCTCACAGGTCCTCAGGAACACCCTGAAACGCTGGGCCAAAATTCCAAAGGCGTTCTCCACAACCATTCTTGCCCTGGACAGCCGGTAGTTGAACACCAACTCCTTTGGGACCATTGTTTGCTTGCAGTAGGGCTTCATGCAGTAGTCCTTGAGGGCAAAAGCATCGTCACTCACAATGTAGTAGGGTACATCTGTGGTGTCCTCAGGGTCATCGGTGAGAGGGCAGGGTGGTGGCCTGTTGAGCTGGACTTTCTCGAAGTCTTCCCTCATGTCAGTTTCCAAGAAGATTTGGGAGTCTGACATGTGTCCTACTCCACCCATCTCTGCCCACAGGAACTTGTAGTCAGCATCCACCAGAGCCAGAAATGGGATTGAAAAGAAGCCCTTGTAGTTGTGGTAGACACTTCCAGACTTGCGGGGCTTCTTGATGGCCACATGCTTCCCATCCAAGGCACCCATGACGTGAGGCAATGTTCCATTTCTTGTAGAACTTGTCAGCTATGGCCTTCCATTCAGCCTCAGACAACTCTCCTGGAATGGCCTCATCCTGAAACTCCTCTTTGATGGCCCTACAAACCACAGGAAGAAAGGTGGAGATGGTGTTGTGGGCAACCCTGAAAGCATAGTCCAAGGAGCGGTAGCTGTCACCAGTTGCAAGATACCGCAAGGTGACTGCCAGCTTCAGTCCTGGTTCCAGGGCAAGGCGCATGTTGGTGTCCTGCTTGGAAATAGCGGGGATGATACGGTCCAGGATCTCAAAAAACAGTTCTGGTTTGAGCCTGGTGTAGTTTCTGAACAGCTCCTCGTTCTCAGCTTGAGCCTCATCTCGCATGCGCAGGTCCAGCAGGATGTAGTAGTGGCCCAGATTCCTCCTCCTCTGCTCAGTCAGCCAGTGTCGAACCCAGACAGTCCTTCTACGCCTCTGCCTGCCCTCTGCTGCCTGCTCCTCCTCAGGATGCTGCCGGTGATGATGACGGTGCTCGTGCTCGCGCAGGAGAAGTGGGAGACGTGCAGCCATGGTGAATCCAGATCGTGGAGTGATGATAGGCCCTCCAAGACGCCTGCTTTTCTACCTTTTCAAAGACAGATACAACTAGTCCAGACTTTTTCAAGACTAGTCTAGCAACGGAAGTCTCAACATGACCTCCAAGACCCCTTGTGACATGTGGGGACATGTGGGGACACCCTCAAGACGGAGGCATCCGCACCCCCATACCACGGAGGCAGCTAGTTGGATGCTAGTCGCAGAAAGAGCCACGACTTGGCCAAGACAAAAAATTGTCACAAGCTAGTTGCAGTTTTGTACTCTGCGACAACAGCCACCGCCAGGCGAGCACAGCAAGCCAGCCAGCGCTCGCCACGCTGGAAAAATAGGAGGGGCTTGTAGGTCGCAGAGAAGTTGCAGATTTGTGGTCTCACTGTCGCACTTTTTGTCTGACGTTTGTCCCAGGTCCAAAGTCTGCGACTAAAAAAATCCTAATTTTAGATTTAGTTGCACCTTAGTCGCGCTTCGTGTGACAGAGGGGTAACGAGTGTTCAGACACAATCTTGATGGCGGCAAGTCCAAAGAGAGGGAAATAACTTCCCATACGGTCAAGTAAAGCCTACTCAAATGTAGTAGTTTGTCTCCCTTTGTTAAAAAAAAAAAAAAGATGGCGAAGCTCGATTCCATGTGATGAACCACTCGCTATACAACACGTTTTTAGATACTGTTGGGACTACCACAATACAATTTACAGCAGACTGCAAGAAAAGTTTGTTCAGAGATGTCCACTCTCACCTGATCTTTTTTTTTTTTTTTAGTTCTTGGAAGCTCATCTGGTTTTAAGATTCTACGAGAGAAGAAAAACAACTTCGTAAGGATTTTTACTTTGACCAAGTAACATCCTTGATATGGTGGTGCCTTGCGGTCAGCTAAGCTGTAAACAACACAAAATGAAACGTCCGGATAAAGGCTAATTTGAGCTTCTGAAAAAAATTCCTTGCATCAGTAATGTAGGCTACATTTCAGCCAACAAACATGTCTCCTGCTAGGTTTTCAACTTAATGAGAGAGAGAGAGAGAGAGAGAGAGAGAGAGAGAGAGAGAGAGAGAGAGAGAGAGAGAGAGAGAACATGATTTTACAAAGTGCTGCCATGCTCTGATGTGATTTTCTGTACTGAGAGGAAGGAATTCAGGTTGTTAAATTCGTCTCAGTCGATTCCCCCCTCCTTCCCCCCCCCCCCCCCCTCCTTTTTTTTTTTGTTTTGTTCTGAGCTGTGATGTTTAAAGTTCACAGTACACAAAACGATAGGTCTGTGTGAGGACCTATTTAAATCCTGCTTTCAGAAGGGGCGTAGGCTACACCTATGTAAAAACTTGTATATCACAAAGACACCCTTTTGGTGTATTTTCGTGGTGAAGGTGCCGTTTTGAATGAACGTACAACAGATGTACACTGCTTTTTTTTCTTTTTCTTTTTTTTTTTTTAGAAGTGATTGAGCCTACCGATCTAAAAGCGTGTATTTCACTAAGATAGTCTACCTCCCTTTTTGTTCATTTTTCTTGGTGAAAATGTCGTTTTGAATTAGCGTGCTACTGATGTACCCTGCCTTTCAGAAAGGGTGTAGCCTACCTATCTGAAAACTTGTATCTCACAAAGATGCCCCCCCCCCCCCACACTTTTTTTTTTGGGGGGGGGGGTGGGGGGGAGGGGGGGGGGTGAAAGTGCCGTTCAGAACGTGCATACAACTGACGCGAATGACATCTCATTCAAAATTTTCTCAGGTGGCCTTGACTGACGCCAACGTCGCTTAAAAAAAAAAAAAAAAAGCGGATAGCTCAAAATTCAAGCAATACGAAATAATAAAACTCTTGATATATACAGAATGGTCGCAAGTTGGCTGAGTTAAAAATAAAAAAGAAAAACAGGGGAAAAAATGGGGGGGGAAATTTGACCGGCACTTACGGAAATGGTGAAGCGCTGTGCTTATCACACAAAACCACGCAAGACCAACACTTACGGAAATTGTGAAAACGCTGTGCTTACACACAAAACACACGCAAAGCACAACCAATTACGAAATTGTGAACGCCTGTGCTTATCACACAAACCATCGCCAAGACATACACTTACGGTAATTGTGAAATCGCTGTGCTTTTACAAAAAAAAAAACCACGCAAGACCAACACTTACGGAAATTGTGAAGCGCTGTGCTTATCACACAAAACCACGCAAGACCAACACTTACGGAAATTGTGAAACGCCCCGCTTCACACCAAACCATGCACACAAAGTCACACGTCAGATACAATTTGCGTCCTTGAGTTGGTCACGAAGACTCATTTCTCTCAGCAGTTCTCTTCTGTTGGTAGCTGTCGTGAGGAGATCTGGCATGGTCATTTTGGTCCGGTCCTTTATATTGTCGGACCATCTCTTTCTCTGCCGTCCTCGTCTTCGCCCTCTTCAACGGTACCTTGAAGGATGGTTTTGGAGAGGGTGTTGTGACGAATGACGTGGCCAAACCTTGCCTTTCTTCCGTCGTTTGACGGTTGCCAGAAGTGGTTCGTGGGGCCCAACTAGGTTAGTGACCAGGATTCCGCACATAATCATTGGTCTTGTGTTCTTTGTAGGAGATGCGGAGTAGTACACTTCCCTAATATCGTTTTGATATTGTTTTGCAAACCAAGACTTGGATCCAGTAACTCGCTCCATCTTCCTCCTCTTGCTGTGCATGAAGTGGGGAATGCACATACCGCAGTTAGAGAGAATAAGAAGTCCGTGGGTTCTGATAACATACCCGCATTTCTGCTCAAACTCGCTCTGCCTTACATTGTTGAGTCTCTTACCTATCCATAACTTATCCATCGAAACTAATGTCTTCCCTCAAGCGTTCAAAAATGACAAAGTGACCCCCCCCCCCTTCCAAAATCAAATGATTCGTTAGATCCAAATGATTTCAGACCTATATTCTTACTATCGGTTCTATCCAAACCCCATAAGGACACACACACACACACACACACACACACACACACACACACACACACACACACGAAACTTACACACACACACACACACACACACACACACACACACACACACACACACACACACACAGAGGCAGTGTTAGCCTAGAGGGAGGGGATGCGGGCGGGGGTGGTGGTGGCTAGAAGAACATTTTCTCAGACAAACAAAGCGATACAAAGGACCTTGTACCAAAACCCCATCCATCACAGCCACCCCCCAATCAAGACACAAAGATGAGAACGTGCCGCTCGCCCCCGATCACTGTCCGCGCGCGACAAGCGACAGACAGAGACGCCAGGCCATCCATTGTGCATGAGTCCTGACGCGTCCTATTAATGGCGAAACGATTGTCTGAGACGATGTCGGTCTGCACGGCACACAGGTCGAACACGACCTTGGGAGCCCTGTCGGGCCTTCGTCAGAACTCAAGGGACACAACTTAGGGATCAAGGAGGTGCATGGCGTAGGGTCCGAGTCCACAGTTACGGGTCAGACCCCCCCTCCCTCGCCCTTCCGCGAACGCTACGTATTCTCTATTACTCCGTCACGAGAAACGGTCCGCGTTTCACCCCCCCCCCCCCCCCCCCCCCCAAATTTGTCATATTATGTATTTTTTTGGGTTTCTTTAGAGTGTATAGATCACGAAAAATCATGTTAACATAAAAAAATCTTGGGACGCACTGTCCCTTCTGCTTAATTTTGAAGGGTACCCATCTCAGGTGCCGCGGCTGCTTTTCGTCGGTCCGAAACGTTCCATAAGTTTGGTGATCATCTGTGTCTTTGTTATTTAAGCTACGAGAATTTCCTTTATGTTTTTGTTGACAGTAATGCCTTCTGCAGGATACGTAATAATCAGAACGATAATATATGCAATAAGGTGACCGCAGTGAAGCTACGTGTGTCCCCACCGTATGTCACACGTTGCGAACTGTAACTTTGCCAAAGTGTTTGCAATAAACCGTCTCTCTCGAACACTGTGCAACTTATTAGAAACCAAGTACACCACAGTTTCAAAGAACAGTCTCTTGTGATTCTTTTGAGCTATGCCACATCACCATGGGCCTATGCTGATGTCCTCTGTTGCCAGGTTATCTCAATCAAAGCTTCGTGTGACAACTCTCACAACTACAGCCCTCAATGAGACAGATTCACTTGCGCTGTCTCAGCCTTTCGGACATACTCTGCCCGACTTTGAGTCAGTCGCTCTGTTTTTGTTTACGTTTTATGTGCAAATAATCACATGACCCCCCCCCCCCCCCACCCACCCCCTTTTTTTTCTTTCTCTTGTCTTCTGCTATGCTTTTCACTCCCTAATCCCTCCGCCCTGACAATCGCGTAGGAACACAAGAAGTCCCAAAAGTCATGCATATTCCCCGCTGCTCTTGTTGACATCTAGTACTGAACTTTTTTTTATATAAATCAGATCCAAGTCCAAGGACGCAGTCTCTTGTTCTTCTTCTTCTTCTTTTTTTATCATCAAAGCTTCTTTTAACAGAAGCAGGGCGATTTTCATCTAGCTAGTGTTGTTACTACCTGACCCCTATCGTAGCTCCGAACTCCCAGAATGCTTTCAAAGAACAGATTGTGTGTAGGAACGAGGGGAACACAGAAAACGATGACGACTACGATTGTTGTAATAAGAATTCAAAAAATATATAAGAAAAATTAAAAAAGGAGTAAGCATTCAGAACAGCATCAAAGATACAGGAATACAGTGTGTGTGTGTGTGTGTGTGTGTGTGTGTGTGTGTGTGTGTGTGTGATGTGTGTGTGTGTGTGTGTGTGTGTGTGTGTGTGTGTGTGAGAGAGAGAGAGAGAGAGAGAGAGAGAGAGAGGTGTGTGTGTGTATGTGTGTGTGTGTGTGTAGAGTGTGAGTGTGTCTCTCTCTCTCTCTCTCTCTCTCTCTCTCTCTCTCTCTCTCTCTCTCTCTCTCTCTCTCTCTCTCTCTCTCTCTCTCTCCCCGAGTATAACATAAACAGATATAGCACATAAAAAAAATCCTTTTTTGCACTATAAGTCAGACTGACATCAGTTTTTTTTTTTTCTTACGAGAACTTCTCCGTGATAATAGGCAGAAAAGAAAAAACACTCCAAGCAACTCCGCCACAGGAGATAATAAGAACCTCATCAGAGATACTTTTGCTTACAGCCCAGCCGACCGCAAAGAGCCGTTTCAGGACCGTCACCATGCTGAAGTCAACTCTCAAGTCATATTTTACAAACAAACAAACAAACAGAAAAAGACCCCACCCACCCACTTACACACACCACACACACACACACACACACACACACACACACACACACACACACACACACACACACACACACATGCACAACCCACACCCCCAAACTCACCTTCCTAAAACGCACCGGGAACTGCCTTAATTAAAAATCTCTCCTCCACAAATGAATAAAAAAAAAATTAAATTAAATTTTAAAAAAAAAACGAAAAACTTATAGATCAGATGAAAAATGCCGAACTCGCTCAGAAACTGAAAGACCACATCAGGCTGGAACATCCCAGAACAAGGCACCGCACGGAGTCTGCCGCACAGTGCCTCCTACGTCTCACATCATGCCAGTCCCAACGCTCCGGGGACCGGAACAGCTCAGCTGGTAGAGCATCGGACTCGTAATCTTGGGGTTGCGGGCTCGCATCTCCGCCGGGCCGTTTCGGTACTGGGGGATTTTTCCCTCGGAGTTAACATTAGTTCTGACTCAATTTCCCATACAGTCCTTCGAATGAGACTATAAACCGAGGTTCCGTGTGTGAACGCACGCATAACATCTTGCACACACGTCAAATCCCATCACTCAACTTTCGGAAGAGAAGGCCAGTTTGGCCGTTGATATGGATGACACGTTACACATAGTATGCACCTTCTCCGAAGTTGGAGTATGGCTGCCTTAATGGCGGGATTAAAAAAAAAACAAAAAAAAACCGGTCATACACAAAAAAAAGTGTCAGAATAATCAACATGATGAATGCGGACACTAAATGAAAAGGAAGGACAGGAAGGAAAGGAAGGAAAGGAAGGAAAAGAAGGAAAGGAAGGTAAGGAAGAAAAGGAAGGAAAACAAGAAAAGGAAGGAAATGAAGAAAAGGAAGGGAAGGAAGGAAATGAAGAAAAGGAAGGAAAGGAAGGGAAGGAAGGAAAGGAAGAAAAGGAAGGAAAGGAAGAAAAGGAAGGAAAGGAAGGAAAGGAAGAAAAGGAAGGAAAGGAAGAAAAG
>JAMYXO010009047.1:0-5000 GCA_033310375.1 Conus canariensis
TGCGACCCCAAAATCCGCTGACACCTGAAACACACACCACAAAACACCCCAAACACCACACCCCACACACACACACAACCCCACACCACACTGTGTGTGTTTTGATCGGGGGTCAGCAGGTTTTTGAAAACCCCCGCCCCTTTTTTGGGAGCTCCACTGAACGTGTTTTCTGAAAATCATAAAAATTTTTGTAATCTAGAAAAGGTCCTCATTACTATCAACCCCGCCCCCCCTCCTCCCCCCCTCCCCCCCCCCCCCCCCCCCCCCCCCTCCTTTAGGGTTTTCCCCACACACCCTTCCACCCCCCGGGTCAAACTGTTTTGGTATGGTTCCCCCCATCAACCCCGGGGGTCCGCTGACCCCCAGTGTCGATCTCGTCTTCAAACGAAGAAGACCCGGTCAAAACGTAAAACACGGAAAAAAATTCTCTCTCCCCTCTCTCCCTCTCTCTCTCTCTCACTCTCTCTCTCTCTCCTCTCCTCATGCCAAACTCTTTTGTATATTTTCCACGCGCCATATTCATTTGCTAGAAAAAAGCCGGGCTTCTTTTAAAATTATGTATCCCCTCTGACGCGCACCGACCCCCACAGAGTATTGTTAAAGGACCTCCTAACTTTACCTCAATTGGTTTAAAACAAAATTTTTTGATTTTTAGTCAAAAGATACGAGCCACAGAAAAAAGTTCCCCGGGAATCTAAACGCTCAAATTTGGGCCCTACTTGTAAATCGATTTCAAACAAGTTTTTCCCCTGAAAGCACGGGTGCTTTTTAGCGCGTGCCACAGTAAATGGAAAAAATTTTTTTTTTTTTTGACAGAGCCGCGCTCTTTCGCCTCACGGGGGGGGGGGGGGGTTAAAAGGGTTTTCGTAAGAGGCTTGCTCCCTTTGGGGGATCTTCCTGAAGTGTTTTTTGTTTGTTTGCTTTGTTTTATGCTGGATTTTTGTTTCTTTAAAAACCCAAAATGCGGGGAAAGCCAAAACGCGCATTTTGTGTGGTTTTGTGTGTGGGTGTTTTGTTTTTTGTGTGTGGTGTGTGTGTGTGTGTTGTAAAATTTTCCCTTAACGCGGAAAAAAACCCCTAACTACTTTTTTATCATATTTTTAAAAGTATCATGTGTCAAGTTTTCACTTTAAATGGCTTTCTTTTGGGGTATCTTCACATTGTTTTTTTTGTTGCACTATGGGGTCCAATGGAAATAAAATAAATCACAATGTCCCATTTTTATGCACCCGGGGAAAGGAGTTCTTTTAAAATTTTTCTTTAAAATTTTCCGACCAACGCTGCAGGTGAAATGAACTCTCAAACCTGGGGTTTATAAAATTTTTTTAGGAAAAGAAACTTTATGCGCTAGCCATGAAATCTCCGACCAGCATTTAAATTCCCTTTCCACCTTTATGGCCTCATTGTTAATCATCAAAGTGTCTCAAATTTTTTTTAGCCTTTTAAGGGCTTGGGTCCTGTGATTTCCCCAGTTTGCATTTCCTTTTCACAAATGTCTTCATAAACTTTTTAACTTTTTTTAAATGTCGTCTCCCGAGAAAAAGGCAAAACATGATGTGTGTGTGCGGGGCGTGCGTGCGTGGTGGTGTGTGGGTGTGTGGTGTGTGTTGTGTGTGTGTGTGTGTGCACATAAAAAATGTGTTGTTGGTGTGTGTTTGTGTGTGTGGGGCGCGCGCGCGCGCAGTTACCAACAAATTCACATTCAATTTTTTTGACTAGAAAAGCAAAATAAATAAAAAAAAAAACACTTGATACAATAATAATATATAAAAATTTTTTTAAAACAAAAGAAAAACAAAACAAAGAACAGAAGCAAGGGTGTAACTCATGAACATAAAAATTAACAACATGGGAAAATTTTCAGGGGATCTTCAACTATTAAATTTAATAGTAAAACTAGCCATTGAAAATGGAAATGTCCAAACCCTAAGAATCATGGTGGGAAAACGCACTGCCCTAAAATTTGCTAAAAACTTTTAAACTTTTCCCTTTTTCAAATTTTTAAAACTTGTCAGCCCCCGATCAAGCAGTCGGGTACAAATGAGAACTTGAAAAATGTTGGAAAAACCCCTCTTTTTCTCTCTCTCCTCCTTTCTTTCCCCTCTCCCTCCTCTCTCTCTCTCTCTCTCCTCTCTCTCTCCTTTTCTCCCGCCCTTTAAACTAAAAAACACGCATAACATGCACACAAGTCTTTGAAAAATTTCAATATTGTGAAACAAATCGAAGACTACTTTTTTTAAAAATCCCGAAAAAAATTTTATAAAAATTAAAAAAAAAAATGTTACCCCCTTTTCTTGCATAAATCTTTAATTAAATTACGAGGAAAACAAACACAAATCCACAATAAAAAGATACAACAAGAGCAAAAAAGGGTGAAAGCTTATACTGACGGGGGCAAAAATTTTACCCGAACAAGTGGGCAGACTTTACGGGTTCATTAAAAAAGCCCCCTCATTTTTTAAGATTTTATTGGGTTTGAACTAGAAAAAATTTTAAAGGGTCACAACTTTTATAACGGGAAACAATGTTTTTTTTTTGAATTACCCAAAGGGGAAAAAGGGAAAAAAAAATCAGAAATTCTCATAAGAGAAAAGAAAAAAAAAAAAATTTTTGATAAGGAAAAGACAAAAGGGAAAACATACAAACCGGGAAATTCGTAAATAACCTAAAATGACCACATTTTGGAAATGGGAAAAAAAGGGAAAAAGGGAACATTTTCAGTAAAAATCTGTAAGTCATGTCTGCCACCTTTTCCCAAAAAAATAAATGATTTACTTTCAGAGTTTTATTTTTGGGAACAGTTTAAAATAAAATAAACTATTTTCCACAATCATAACATCTTTTTCAAAGGGGATGCCGTTTTTTTTTTCGGAAGATTAAAAAAAGTTCGTGAAACGGACTTCATAAAAACAATGGCACAACCACAAATAATCTAAGTTTTTTTCCCCCCATGACTACAATCCCCCGCAAACCATACAAATAAAACCCGGGAAAATTAAATTCTTAACACGACCAAGGTTTGGCCAAAACTTTTGTCCTTCAACATTACGGTTTTTGTGTAGCCCCCAAATTTTTTTTCTGATAAATTTTCTTTTGAACTCCGACACCACCTCGAAATCGAACCGGGAAACCCCCTTTGGGGTCATGGAAGAGGCGACTGGGGCCCCGACACTCGGAAAGGAAAAAACAGGGGGGCAGAGGGAAAGGGAAATGAACCAAATACCAAGACAGAAAGAAAGGGTGGTTTTAGAGCCAGCCCCTTTAAAAGTAGACCTGTTTCCCGCGAATCAGGGGGAAAAAAACTCCTGTATTGCCATTGCTAACAGACACCTTTTCTCAGTTAATGGGGCAAACACAGAGATAGAGAATCAAAAACTTTTAAAAAAAGCCCCGCCAGTAAAAACCGGATTTTGGCTTTCTGCACTACAGGGGTCCCGAAGTACCCCCTTCCCCCCCTCACTTTTTGGCGATGAACTGTCCAGCCGACTGATGGGGCAAAATTTCTTTTGGGGAGTTTACAAGCGGGATCCCGTCCCATGAAAAAAATCGGGGGCCTCTCCTGAATGCGAAATCTTACACAATTACTCCCTTGTAGATTTCCGGGAAAATTCCTTTTTTTAGTGGATTTCCTATGTTCTAAGGGGGCAAAAGGGAATTTAAAGGCTACATTTCAAAACAACCCCCTTGGCATAAATTTTTCCGTTTTTTAAATTTTTCCCTATGGAAAGCAAAGCTTCCGACTTTCTTTTTAAGATATCGTCCCCCAGCATTGAAAATTAAACATCGTCAAATTTTTGCTGAGAAAGTAGCACTTTTTAAAAAAAACCCGGGGTGTTATCGACTTCTAATAATTTTTGCAGTTTGTCAGGTGAGCTGTTTTTCTGTCACAATCATGGGGTTTTCATGGGGGAAAGTGTGGTGTGTGTGTGGTGGTGTTGGTTTTTGGGTGGGTGTGTGTTTTGTTTTGTGGGGGTCCTTTAAAATCCCCCCCCCCCCCCCACGTTCCCCCCACCCCCAATTTTTTTTTCGAAAAATAAATTTTTGAAATTGATACTCTTGGGGACGTCTTTGTGTTTCCATGCTATCCTTTTCTATAAGAATTTGCTAACACAAGTATTTCCGAATTTTTTTTCTTCTTTGGGATAAAAATCTTTTTTCCTTTTTTAAAGGGAAAATTGTGTGAAATCCCAAAAAACTTAAAATTTGGGGGTTTTTTGTTTACATGAGATCACCACTGGGGGTTTTCTTCCTGATTATTAAAAATATACTAATGATCTGTTGAACATACCTTCCCTTTTAAAAAGATGCTTTAAACCCCACTAGGAAAAGAAAAAGGGGAAGTTTTTGGGGGGAAAAGCCTTTGGTCATAAAGGCCCATACTGCTTTTTTTGTGAAAGAAAGGGGTCCTAATTTTCCCTATCCCCTTAGATTCCCGTAAGCGATGCAAACCACCTTTTTTACGTGTGCAAAGAGCAAAACACGGTTAACACTCCATTTTTTTGTTTCCCAAAAAAACTACCCCGTTTAAAAAACTAAACCTTTACCATTCGAAGTGGGGAAACGGAAACTTACATTTAAAAAATTCCAAAATTGCCTTTAAAGGAAAAAAGGGCCCTTTTTTTAAAAAATTCTCAGAGCCCTTTCAAACCGAAAAAATCTCCAACATCTGATCACAAGGGTTTTTTATTTTTTTTTTCTTCCTTTTAAGTATCTGTAACACACTAAAAAAACCCCTTTGTATACGGTTTTTGGTATAGAAAGATCTAGCTTTTGGAAAAAATTTCCAATAAAAAATTTTTGACCCACGAAACTTTTTTCAACAAAAATGAAAATTTCCCTGAATGTTTAAAAAAGTCTCTTCAGAAGATTTGTTTAGGACAAAAAACTGAAAAAAAAAAAAAAAAAAAAAAAGGAAAAAAAACAACTGAATTCCCCGGGAAAGTTATTTTTTGAAGCGCTGACGTAATAAGAAAAAAATGCAAATTCAAATAAAGCTGGAT
>JAMYXO010009048.1:0-10144 GCA_033310375.1 Conus canariensis
CCTTTCTCGCATCCGCCTGTTTTTCCCCTTCCCGTTGTTTTCTGTCCCCCTCTTCTTCTGTCGTCGTCGTCTGTCTTTCTCTCTCTCTCTCTCTCTCTTCTCTCTCACCCGGGGGAATGAAAACATTATGATCTCTTTTGCTAAAATATGCAGAAGTCGTGTTTTTCGGGAAAAAGTTTTACCAAACAATCGTGAGTTCAAATTTTGTGACAATATATGAATCTACTTTCGGCGGGTACCTGTATTTTTCATGCTTGAGGGCAAAGAAAAGGGAATGTGTTAGGTTTGGGGGATGTCATGGGTTTGTGTGTTGTGTGTGGTTTTGGTTTGTGGTGTGTGGGGTGTGTGGGGCAGATTATTGTGCGTACGGTGAGGTGCGTGTGTGGCATTGTGTTCAGTTGGTTGGTTTTTTTTGGGGGGTGGGAGGGGAGGGGGAGGAGGGGGGTGTCGTCCTTTATGATTCAGATATTTGTGAATTTTTTGATTTTCTCCTTTCATTTTCCATGTCTTTTCCTGCTGTTAATGCATAATTTGGGGAAAACCCCGCCGCGGGGGTGATTTGCAAATGGCAGGAAAAACTGTCAGATTCAAAACTGTATAAACCTCTCCCTCTCTCTCTCCTCCTCTCTCTCTCTCTCTCCTCTTTCTCTCTCGCTTTTTTTCCCTTTGCCCATTTGACTTTTCATATTTCCTTTTATTGTCCTCATTCATCCCTCAATTTTGTTTCCTTGTGTCCCTGTCTGTACTGTGAATGTTGATCAAAGTTTTCAAGTTATAAAAAGAAGACAGAATGTTAACCTTTTTTTGAAAAATTTACAAATTCGCCTTTAATGAAAATCAAAATGTGTGGAATCAATCATGAACTTTTGTTTTTGGGGGTCGTTTTTTGGTTTTTTGTTTTTTTTTTTTCTTGACATTTTATTTAAAAGGGGAAAAAAAACTGTAATAAATTGAAATTCTTTTTCGAGTAATGCTGATAAAACCAAGTGGATAAACTTTTTGTTTTTAATGTTTGTTTTGATTTGCCATCATTCCTTTGGTATTTACAGGGGAGTTTTGGAAAAGGGGTTTTTGAAGAAATCTTTTATGTAATTCAAAAAGGTTTTGTGTTTGGGGGTGTGTGGTGTGTTGTGTGTGTGTGTGTGGTGGGGTGCGCGCGTCCCCCCTGCGGGCCGGGTGCCAATGTGGGTTTTTTCGGGGTTGGCATGTGTGCGGGGGGTTGTTTTTTTTTTCATGCATTTGCATTTATAAAATGATGAATTGTAATAAGATTATGTTATAATAAAAAAAAAAAAAATAAAATTTAAAATAATAGTTTTTGATGTTTAATACGTTACCCAATACTAAAAATAAACTGAAATTAAAATAAAGAGAAAAGAAACATTTTCACAGCGCTTTCCAACACCCCAAAGGGCTTTACTGGCCTCAAATTGCAAGTGTAAAACTGAACTCAAAAAACTTTACCCGGGTTTCATAGCCCATGCCCTCCCCTTTCATTCCCTTTCCCCCCCCACTCTGTTCCCCCCCTTGCATGCATCCCCCCTTCTGTCCTCTCTAGGGGACCACATTCACAGGCACACTGACAGGGGATTTTTTCCTCTTTAGGTAAACAAATCCCCGCACACTGCAGGGGGGATTCCCGTTCCTCTAGGGAACACAAATTTAAGGGACACGACGGGACATTCCTGCCTCTCTAGGGACACACTGCCAGGGGACACTGACGGGATTCCTGTCCCTCTGGGACACACATTACAGGCCCAACAAGGGATTCCTGTCCCCCTCTAGGGAACACATTCACAGGACACTGCAGGGGCATTCCTTCCTTTAGGTTACCACCTAGGGCCCCTGAAAGGGGCATTCCTGTCCTTCTATACACAGAAGGGACATTCCTGTCCCCCTAGGTACACACATGCAGGGCCCCGGTCAGGGGCTTCCCGTCCTCTTGGGACACCCTGCCTAGGGACCTGACGGGCATTTTTGCCTCTCTAGGTACCACATGCCTAGGCAACGACGGGGGATTCTTTCCCCTTTTAGTACACACAGCCCGGCACACTGACAGGGCTTCGCCTCTCTGGTAACCCCATTCACAGGGCCACTGACAGGGGGATTCCTGTCCTCTCTATACACCTTCACACACACTGGGGACATTCCTGTCCTTTTAGGAAACCATGCCCCGGCACACTGACAGGGAACCGCCCCTCTAGGACACACATTACAGGCCACTGACGGGGGGTTCCTGTCCTCTCTAGGGACACACAGCCTAGGACATGACAGGGAATTTTCCCTTTCCCCTTAGGGACACCTGCCTACACACTGACAGGGGGATTCTGTCCTTTTCTAGGTACACACATTCCAGGCCCACGTCGGGGGAGCCGCCCCCCCTAAGTAACCATTCACAGGCACATACAGGGATTCCTGTCCTCTCTAGGGAACACATTCACAGCCACTGACAGGGGGATTCTGCCTCTCTAGGGACACACATTCACAGGGACACGACAGGGGGATTCCTGTCCTCTCTAGGGCACACATTCACGGCACACGACAGGGGGATTCCTGTCCCCTTAGGGACACACATCCTAGGGACAATGACAGGGGCATTCCTGCTCTCTAGGAACACATTCAAGGGCCCATGCAGGGGGTTCCTGTCTCCCCGGTACCAATCCTAGGCCACGCAGGGAATTCCTGTCCTCTCTAGGGACACACTCCTAGGGACACTGACAGGGGCATTCCTGTCCTCTCTAGGTAACCACATGCCTTGGGCCCCGACAGGGGCCCCTTGTCCCTCTAGGGACACCATCCTAGGCACACTGCAAGGCATTCCTTCCTCTCTAGGGGACAAATCCTAGGCCCCTGCAGGCATTCCGTCCTCTCTGGGCCCCACGCCTAGGGACCTGACAAGGGTTCCTGCCCTCTAGTACACACATTCACACCCCCCTTTTAGGGGGGCTTTTTCCCCTCTAGGGGCACACTTCACAGGGACTGAAGGGGGGACCTGCCGTAATCTCCACCCCTTTCGTAACCCCTCATTTTATCAAAAAAACTGCATAAACTTTTCTCCTCTCTCTCTCTCTCCTCCTTCTCTCCTCTCTCTCTCCCCCTTCTCTCTCTCTCTCTCTCTCTTCCCCTCCTTTCTCTCTTCACCTTTCTATCTCTCTCTCCCCCCCTCTCTCTCTTTTTCTCTCTCTCTCTCAAGTTCACCAAACATATAAGAATGATGCCTCTTCACTTTGGCAGGGGTGGTGTGCGGTGGGGTTATTGGACCAGCACCCGTAAAGTTCATCAAGGGCAGCGTCTTTTCTTTCATAATGGTTGTTTGTTTTTTTTAAAAAATTGATGGCCTTTAAATCATAAATTTTAAAAGGTCAGTCTTTTTTCTTTCATTAATGATGGTTTGTTTGTTTTTGAATTGATAGGCCTGTCCACATTGTTCAGCCTTCATTCATTTTTTTTGTTTTTTGTTTTGAATTGTAGGCCCTGTACATAAAAAAGTTCATCAAGGTCTCTTTCTTCTCTTTCATTAAGTATGTGGTTGTTGTTTTTGAAATTGATGGGCCTGACTCATTGTTATGCTCGACCGAAAGTGCCTATTGTTGGTGTAAAAGGAAGTGAAAGAAAAAAAAAAAAACAATAAAGAGTACAAAATTTTTTGTCTGTCTTTTTCTGTTGTCTCCTCCTATCTCTGTCGGGCGTCTGTTGTCTGTCGTGTTTTATCCATTAACCCCATTACTTACATACAGTTTTACTTTCACATTTTTGTCTCTCGTTCTTGCATGCGAACTTCATTTGGGTTTTTTCTTCCCCGCATCTTTTGGGCTTGATTAGTTAAGGTGGGAGCGGCCCCCAGGATGTACACAAGTGGCCACATTATAATCATAGTTCCTCAAAATATGTTTTCGGGTCTTCATTGTAAGAACTTTGTTTGTCCTAGTTTGTGTATAACCCCTGCAAACCATCGTAGTTTTAGCCCCGATACTACATTTCTCCCTTTTTCTTCCTCTTTTTTTTTGTCTTCCTTCTTTTCCTGTCTTCATAAGTAAAGAAGCTGCGATGAAAGAAGGAATGAAAAAGGATTGATTAATATTGGGATTGAATGGTTGGGGGGAATGAAAAATCAAGGAAGCCAGTCTTCATTTGAAAGAGGAATAAAAAAGTGATTTTATATTTGAGAATGTGTGGGAATTGGGACAATATAGGACACGGGCAGCTTTCATTTGCTTACCCATGTAAGCACCCACTGTGTAAAGAATGGGGTTTTGTTAAAGCGCTTGGGTTTGTTTTTAAACCCGGGGGATGGGGGGGGCTGTGTAAGTGTTTTTAATAATAGATTTTGGTGGTGTGGTGGTGGTGTGGGTTTTGTGTTTTGGGTGTTGTGTGTTCTTTACCCTTTCAAAAAGCTGACTGGTTCCAATACCCAGTACTGTGACCCTGAAGACACACTACAAAGCGCTTGGGGTTTTGGGGGAAATTGGAGGGGGGCATCTGGAAGGGAGATACAAAATGGTTGAATCTATTCACTTTAGATCTCCTGTTAACCCCAGACAGACTGAAAACACCACACCAGACTTATGCACGCAAGCACGCTGCATGCACACAGCACGCCCACCACTGAAAAAAAATGTTTCTGTGGTTTTTAGATTAATAACAGAAAAGACTGAGGCCTTTTTGTCTTTGTACGTAGGTAGGTGATAAAAATAATTAAAGGGAAGAGAGAACGTAGGAGAGAGGATAGTTGGGGGGAAGAGAGAGAGAGGGAAAGAGATACAGGGAAAGAAAAGAGGGCATTCAACATCATATTGTGTGTTGGTGTGTGTGTGTGTGTGTGTGTGTGTGTGTGTGTGTGTTTCAAGAGATTTATGTTGGGAGAGGGCAGGGGGGGGAAAAAAGAGGAGAGAAAACATTTTAAAAATTCAAAATAGAAAAAGATTTTATCAAAAACAGTATCCTTTTTTCCCTCTAGTGTTTGATCTCATGTTTGTAACCGTCCCCGCTGCAACGAAACTGAGCTTGAATTTTAATGATAGAAGTAATTGGAAATTCAAGAGACTCTCTCAAAAACAAATTCATTGAAAATTTTTTGAAGTATGCTGTTGGGAAGGGTGTACAAACGATGCAGTGCAGCGTTCACGGCCCCAATGCCAAGTTTAGCCAAGTGTGGGCCCAAAGAAAAAATTTAAGTTTGGACTCATCATTTCGAGCAAAAAAGGGGTGGTGTGTGTACCTTTACACGGTATCAAAATTTTCCATTTAAATTCATCTTCAATAAGTCTTGCTTCATTTCCAATTATTAATTCCCGGGGATTGTCAACATTTAAAAATTAACAAGGTTTTTTGGGGGGGGGGGGGGGGGGGGTGCGCATGATTTCTTTTATACAGGGGTATCCTTTATACATTTTGTTGACACTTACAGAAAAAAACCCCCCACCCTGACTGACTAATATTTTTTTACTGTTCCCACCACTTTGTACGGGTTTCCCCCCCACTTTTGTACTGTTCAAACCACTGGTAGTTCACCCATGTGTACTGTTTCCCCCCATTTGTACTGTTCCCACCCTTTGTACTGTTCCCCCCCCACTTTGACTTTCACACCCGTGTTTTGTTCACACCCTGTGTGCTGTTCCCCACCCCTTTTTTATGTTCCACCACGTTACTTTCACCCCTGTTACTGTTTTCCCCCCATTTGTATGTTCCCCACCACTTTGTACTGTCCCCCCCACTTTGTACTGTTCACACCACTGGTACTGTTCCCCCCACTTGTACTGTTCCCACCCTGCAACTGTGCTGTGTTTTGCATTTGTGATAAACCCGTATGTTCTCCACCACTTCACGTGCTTGTTGGCAGTCCCCGTGAAATACCTGACTGTTCTCCCCACTGTCACTGGCTGTGTTTTGCAGTCCTGGATAATACCTGACTGTTTTCCACCCTTCAGCTGTTTTCCCTGTTGTGCAGTCCTGTGTAATCCTTTCTGTTCCCCCCCACTGTCAGCTGTGCCCTGTTGTGCAGCCTGTGATAAATACCTTTTACTGTTCCCCACCACTTTGTATGTTCCCCACCACGAGGGGCCGTGTTTGGGAGTCCCCGGATAATTCCCGTTGTTCCCCACCATGTGACTGTTCCCCACCCGTCACTTTTCCGTTTGTGCAGTCCTTGATGTACCGACTGTTCCCCACCATTTTGTCTGTTCCCCCCCCCACTGTCAACTGTGCTGTGTTGTGCAGTCTTGTGATAATACCTGACTGTTCCCCACCACTTTGTATGTTCCCCACATTCAACTGTGCGGTTGTGCAGTCCTGTGATGATACCCGTCTGTTCTCCACCACTGTCGCTGTGCCGTGTTGTGCAGCCTGTGTGTACCCGTCGTTCCCCACCCCTGTATGGCCGTTTGTGAGGGCCCCGTAAAACCCGTAGTTCCCCACCATTTTGTACTGTTCCCCCCCACGTCGCTGTGCCGTGTTGTGCGTCCTGTGATGATACCTGTATGTTCCCCACACGTTGTACTGTTCCCCACCACTGTCACTGTGCCCTGTTGTCAGTCCGGGATACGTACTGTTCCCCACCCCTTGTACGTTCCCCCCCTTGTTCTGTTCCCCACCTTGCAGCCCCGTGCCGGTTTTGCAGTTTCCCGTGATGTACCTGTACGTTCCCCCACGTGTATGTTTCCACCACTTGTACTGTTCCCCACCCTTGTCCAAATTGCTGTTTGTGCAGTCCTGTGATGAACCGTACTGTTCCCCCCACTGTGTACTTTCCCCCCCCATGTCAGGTGCTGTTTGTGCGTCCTGGATGACACCCGACGTTCCCCCCCCCTTTTTACTTTTCCCCACCCTTTCAACTGTCTGTGTTGGCAGTGGGTGATACCCGACTGTTCCCACCACTGTGTATGTTCCCCCACGTCAGTGTGCTGTGTTGTGCAGTCCGTGAGAACCTGTACTGTTCCCCCCCACTGTGTATGTTCCCCACCACTGTCAGCTGTGCTGTGTTGGCAGCCCTGTGATGTTTCCTGTACTTTTCCCCCCCCACTGTCAGCTTTTTGCGTGTTGCCTGTCTTGTGTTAATACCTGCTGAAAGTGTATAGGTTTGTTTTTTCCTTGTGATTTAAAGGGAAAGCTCTTCGGGTTCAAAACCAGCTGTGGTGCGGGCACAACAAGAAAGGGTGGGATAAAATGTTCTGTTTATCCACCTGTTTACGTCCCAGTACGTTTGTTTTTTTTTTTCCCCCTAGGGACAGCCCCTTTTAAGGCTCAGAAAGGAAATAAAAACTTTTTCCTTTTCCGCAACTTTCCCGCCTTGTCTTTTTTTTCTTCTTTTTTCTTTTGTGTTGCGGGGCTGATATCCTGGGGGACACTGCCTGTATAGCCCGTTTTTTTCCTTTCCGTTGAGGCAAACCAAAACTCCTTTTTGGGGGGAAACCCCCTTGTCTAAGATGCTAAACAATTTTGAGGTTGTCTTTTATTTTAGGATGCCTCCATTTTTAACCCCAAAAAACAGCGTTGAACCCAAACCCCAAGGGCTTCAATTTTTGTGGTTTGGTTTTTAAAAAATGGTTGTGTTGGATACAAATTTTAAATCCCAAAAATTTTAAAAACGAGTTGCTGAGTTAAAAAAACATTTTACCCGGGGCCCACCCGTTAGCTGCTATTTAGCGTCAAATCATCCAAAAGGGGTGTTCATGTAAGACCTTTTCTGAAACCCGTGCAAAAAATGATTTTTAAAAGTTTGAAGAAGTGTGGGGCCTGCCCAGTCCAGGGGTAGAACACAACCAAATGTAGCCCGGCCGTTGAAATTTTAGGGAATTTTCTATGTTTTTTTGGGGAAGGGTTCGTATGTAAGTAACTTTCAATCTTGATTCCATGAAGCAGTTCTTTTTTGGAAAAGTTCAGCGATGTGTTGAGTGGTGTCCGTTTTAAAAAAAATGGTGATGTCACTTTTGGTTTGGGGGCCCTGCTTAGATTCAGAATCGCAATGGGTTCCCCTCTTTCTTTTGCAGTGAACTTTGGGGAAAAACTCTTATCCCCCATCAGATCACACTGGGGGAAATCACCGTTTAAAACCAGGTTTGAATTTCATAAAACCAATATTTGGGGCTTTCACTTGGACAAAAAGCTGGTGTTTTTAGTACAAGAGGGTCGGTCATTTGAAAAAATTTTTTGCGCTTTCAGTTGCATCGAGTTGCTGGCCATTTTCAAAATATTTGAAGTCTCGGGGTTTTTCCCTAGCAAAACATGATGGTTCTGAAAGACTTTGTTCCATAGTTCTGAAAGAGCCTTGGCTGGTCCCGAAAAATAACCCTTTCCCGGGGGTGCAAGTCTTTGTGTTTTTTTTGGTTTGGGAAAGTTGACGAATTTCAAAAACCCACAATTTCATCAATATTTAAAAAAAATAACAGTTCGACTGTTGGAGCTTGAGAACAAAGCAACAAACATTGAGAAAACTAAAGCTCTACAAATTGGGCTTAGAAAAAATATGGAATATGGCGATGGCAGGAAGAGGTCTGACTAATTTTGGCATGCACACTGCATTTCAGTGTGTAAATTTTCTGACCAATCAGCAAGCGATTAGAATGCAAATTTGTGAAATAATAATATTTGGGGAATTTTAAAAAAAAAGAAAAAAAAAAAAAACCGGTTTTTTTCATAAGACGACCCTTTTGGATGATTATTTCGAGAAAAAAAATAGGCGCGCATTTTCTTCCTTGGCCTGGGGTTCCCTTTCAACCCTTTGGGATGAATTTGTTTTTCCTTTGAGTGATTTACTTTACAACCTTTTTTACTAAAAATATTTTGAACCTTTTTTTCAAAACCTTGTTTTCAACTATCCTGCATCACATGTTCTTCTTGACCCACAAGTCAGGAACCATGTATTGTAGCAGGGTTGGGTAATACCATGTAATCCCCCTACCCCTGCCGTTGAAGCAAGCACATCAAGTCTGGGGGGGGGTGATGGGGGTGTGACCGCATGTGGGGGCATGAAGTCCCGGAGACCAAGGGGGCCCAGCAGCAAGGAGGGTCCTTCATCAGGGGCCAGGGGGGTTGGCGTGGGCCCCAATCCCATCCACCCCCCAAAACCCGTCCCTAAAACCTGAAAAACTGAAACGCACACACCCAAACACACACAGTGCACGCATGCATGCACGCAACAACAACATAACAAACACACACACCACAGAAAAAACATGCAACACACACCAACCCCACACCACAACACACACACACACACACACACACACCCCACACACACCACACACACGCATCATGACACAAAACACAGGGCACATACAAACACAAAAGCACATGCAACATAAAAACAGACCACTCACAACCAAACGAGCACACACACACACACACATGCCCCACCCAAAACCCCACACACAACCCCCACACACCCCCCACACACACACACACCAAGTTACAAAATACACAAATTCACTATGCTCAAATAATTCCACACACACACCCACACACACACACAAAGACAGCACACACGCACACACACCACACACACACACACACACACACACACACACACACCACACACACCACACACACGATAAAAACATGCACACAACTATTTCGTAACAAGATATGCACACACACACACACACACACACACAACAACAACACACAGAGAGTTTTTCCTTACTAGAGTTATGTCTTTTTTTAAAAACGTATCCTGGAACTCTATTTTAAATAAGCGAAAGGGCACCAAAAAAACAAAAAGGGGATTTATTTAACAAGATTAGAAATAAAACAGCATCAAGAATCTTCCAGGGGTGGATTTTAAAAAAATTTGATTTTTTAGATTTGGGTTGATGCCTTTAAAAAACCAAATTCTGTAAAAAATGTGATTGTTTTTGTGGCCAGCAAATCCTCCGTTCCCCCCTTTTTTTTTTGCGAAAGAATGAACCCTCTTACCCCTTGGTTGGTTGAACACTAAACCCGTTTTCAGCCTTTGAAATGTCTCTCCAACGAAACAAAAATTTTTGAAGTTGTTTATGGATGATTAGACCCCGTTGGCATTTCTTTAATCTAGTTATTTTCCCCCACCCCGGTGTTTGTTTGATTTTTTGTGTTTTTTTCAAAATTTTGGTTCATTAGGGAGGTTGTTTTTTTTTTTGGGGGGGGGGGGGGGGGGGGGGGGGTTGTGGGG
>JAMYXO010009049.1:0-10141 GCA_033310375.1 Conus canariensis
AGGAAAGTTCACCATGGAAACAATCTCTCTCTCTCTCTCTCCCCTCTCGTCTCACACCCCTCCTCCCCCTCTCTCCTCTCTCTCTCCTCTCTCATACACAACACCACACCCCCACACACCCCCAAAAAACATACACGCACGAAAACTCACGTACACACCAGGTACGAAACGCACGCACCCCCACATACACATGCATACCACAAACCCATTCAACACACAAACACAAACACACACAACGCACCACGCACGCACCACGCACACAACCCCACGCACGCCATACACACACCACACAACACACACACACACACACCACACACACACACACACACAACACCACACACAAAAACACACACACAACGTACATACTTACGTGCACAATCCTAGAAAGAGTTTATCAATTTCAAAGCATTTTGAAAAATTTTTGGGTAATTTCCCGGGAAAAAAATGACAATTTAAATATGGCAATGTGAGAATACTCTCAGCTTTTTAGACCTCAAAAGTGATCTAGACGAGCCTGTTATTTTTCTTGGTTAATAAAAAAAACAACAACAACAACAACAACACCCAACAGAAATTTTTTGTTAAGAAATCGACGTAAAATGAAATTTTACTTTTTTTTTTAAAAAATTCATCCACGTTCAAGGGGGCCGTTACTAAGGCCACAATCTTAAGCTGTAAATTAAAAAAAAACAAAAAAAAAAAAACCCCAACGTTAAAAGATTGGGGATCTTTGTGAAAAGGAAGGGTTTTAAAACGGAAATAAAGGTTTACGATAAAGAACCCACTTTCCGGGAATTTGACAGGTCGGAAAACCATTTTAAAAACGGGTTTGGTTTTTTTCCCACACAAAACGCGCGGGCGCGCCGGGGGGCCCGCACAGACCGCACACGCACACACACACGCACGCACACACACACAAAAACACACACACACACACACACAAAACAAACACACACCAACACACAACAACACACCCCCTCAAAACACACCATAAAAAAAACACAACAACAAAAGTCACCACACTCCACAACCACCACACCCAACACACAAGCACACACACACATAACACCAAAACACGCCGCTTGAAACGCACGCACGCAGCACACACACACACACACACCCCACAACACACCACACACAAAACACATATACCCCACCAAAAACTAAAACCCGCAAAAACCACACAACACACCACCACACACACACCACACACACACACACACACACACACACAACCACACACACACACCCACAACTCTGTAACAGACTGACAAACAGAACGTGCGGTAAAAAAACGGTACAAATCGATGGGTTAATAGAGCACAGCAGGGGAAACCCGTTGATCAATAAGAACCGCGGCACTCCTCCCTGTTCAAATTTTAAAAACTGTACGGGTGTTGACGCCCCTTTGAGTAAACATGCTCTGTGTGGCCAACGTGGCCCGTTCAAAAAGTGTGCCCGCCTGATAAACACTGGGACACTTTCAGCAGGGGAAAAAGAAGAAGAAGGAAGAAGAAGAAGAAGAAGAAGAAAAGAAGAAAAAGAAGAAAAGAAAAAAAGAAGAAGAAGAAGAAGAAGAAAAAAAGAAGAAGAAGAAAAAGAAGAAAAGAAGAAAAGAAAAGAAAAAAAGGGGAGGAGAAGAAGAAGAAAAGAAGAAAAGAAGAAGAAGAAGAAGAAGAAGAAAAAAGAAAAAGAAAAAAAAAGGAGGGGGAGGAAAGAAAAGAAAAAAAGAAGAAAAAGAAAAGAAGAAGAAAAAAGAAGAAAAGAAAAAAAAAGGGAGAGGGGGAAAGAAGAAGAAAAAAAAACAACAACATAAAGGGTGACGATGATGGGATTTTGACAAAGGGGAGATGATGATGATAAATGATATGATGATGTGATGATGATGATGAATGAAAAGCACTACTGTTAACTTACCCACACCAATTCAATTAAATTCAATTCAATTCAAATTTAATCCTTTAAAAACCCCCCCTGTTGGGGAAAGGAGGATACAAATGTAACAAAGAGAAATACAAAACTCACTAAAGAAAAACACACACAACACACCCCAACACACACAAACACACACACACCCCCAAAACCACCAAAAACCCACACAACACCCCCAACCCCAAAAGACACAAAAAACACAGAAACCCCCAGCCCCACAAACAGACACACCAACACACACACACCCCAAACACACACACACACAACAAACACCCCCACAACCCAACAAAAACACACACAACCACACACACACACAAACCACACACCCAAACAAAAACACACACACACACCCCAACAACAACGCCAACAAAACACAACACAACAAACGTCCCCCCCCCACACACACCAAAACACACACAACAAAAATTTAAAACATACAACACACACAACACACACACACACACAAAAACACACACAAACACCACCACAACACACAAAAAAAACACCACAACACCTCCCTTAGCGGTTCTTTACAACACCGACCACAAAAGAAAAACCCCCACCAAAAGGATGCAACATGCACGTGCTGGGGTTCAGGCTTTCATTTTTGGCCCTTCAGTCAACCCCTTCCCCATCTCGGGCTTGGTTTTCACCCAGCCACGGCCCCCGGGCTCGCATCTCACGTTAAAAATTTTTTTTTCCCCCTTTTAAGTTAATCCTTTTTTTTTCTCTTAGTTTCCCAGATTTTCTGTATTTCTCCCCCTCCCCTCCCCTCCACCCCCCACCCATTTAAAGAAAAGAAAAAAAAAGAAAAAATAAAAAAAAGAAAAAAGAATGAAAGAAAGAAAAAAGAAAGAAAGAAAGAAAACGTACCACCACCAAACCATGAAAAAACCCCCTAAAACTTTAAACTATAATATAGGCTATAATTTCGAAAAACGTTCAGTGTTAGAAAAAGCCTTTGTTTAAAATGCGGGAAAAAGAAACACACAACAGTTTGTTGAGGTTTTGGCACAGATACCTAGCAAACTTGTACAGAAGAATCCATCTTAAAACCCCATCCTCGAAAATTTCATGGCGTGAACCGGACACCGCTTAATGAATGTTTTTTTTTTTTGCCAGGGGATCGAACAATTGGCTCACTCCGCTTTTTTCTGTCAAGACATGGCCCGTTCATTCCCCGTTTTCACTTTTCGTACGCCAAACGCCAAAATTTCCAAGGGGAAACAACACGTAAAAAAAAACAAAAACCTCATGATTTACATCGCATTTCCCTTTAGGTTACGACCGAAACCACTTGGCACATTTTAAATTTTTACCTGAAGACCATTCATTAATTAAAACACCGCCTCACGGGGACTCTCATTTTCGAAAAAAATGGTACAATTCATGCCCTTGCAAACATTTTTCGTCATTTTTTGTTGTTCCTTGGCGAGATTCCTGAGATTTCTGTCGGTTGCCTAAATTCTGAGTTTGATTTCTTTCCCGTTTCACCCTTTTTTAAATAACGTCGAAAGGCAAAAACCATCGGAATTGTGTATGTATGTATGTATTATGAAAGTATTTATGTATGTATGTAGTATGTATGTATTATGATTCAGCATGCTGCATAAAAATGCATGTATGAAAGTATTATTATGATTTTTTATGTATCAGCATGCATGATATGTATTCTGTATTTATGTCTGATGCATTGTTTTACAAGAAACGCAGAATAGGAGTACGTACGTAGTGTGTGAAATGTAAAAAAGTTTAGTATGTAGATGTATGTTGTATTATTACGACGAAGTACGTAGTGGTACGTTACGTAATGTGGTGTATGTATGTATTTATGAAGCATGCAGCAGTATCCTTCAATTTTTTTCCCTCATCAAGAGAGAGAGAGAGAGAGAGAGAGAGAGAGAAGACAGACAAGAACAACAAACAGCAGACAGAGAGAGGCGAAAACAAAACAGAAAAAAATAAAAACGAAAATTTTTTTATTTAAATTTCCAATTTAATTCTCTCGTTTTTCGTTTTGTTTCGTTTTTCTTTTATTTCTGAAAGGGGTGTGTTTCTGACCGAAGATAATGCTGTAGCTACAAAACCCAAATCCCACAACACACGCCCCCAAGCGGGGGGGCTGGTAACACAACGTTTCAGGGTGATGCTTTTTTTCTTCTACCCGGGTCTGCAAGAAAAAAACGGCAGCGTTCCAGATCTTTACCCCTACATTCCCATGCTGTTGAAGCTATTAACAGTAGAATGGGTTTTATGTGTTGGCGGCATATTCGGAAAGACGTAGAACAGGGGTGTACCCCTCTTTTTTCTACCAGAGGGAGTGGATCCTTTATATCAAGCATCACTATGTTTTTCCAATGTGACGTTTTTTTTGGTTCCTGAACACTGCTCACGGAACCAAAGGGAGAAATACAAAATTTAAAACCACGTCTGCTTCCCACTGAACAGAGTCTCCTCTCTCTCTCCCCTTTTTCTCTCTCCCCCTTCCTCCCCCTCTCTCTCCTCCTCCCTCACACAAAAACACACCACAACACACCAACAAAACACAAACCACACACACACAAACAACAAACCCCCGCCCCGCGCGCGCGCCGCGCGCGCACCCCAACCACACACAACACACAACCACAAAACACACAACACCCCACACACAACCCCCACACACAACCACAACCCCCACACAACTGTAAAATCAGGGAGAAAGTGTACCCCAACCCCATTCTAGGGGTGTGGTGTGTGGTGTGGTGTGTTGTGTGTGGTGGTTTTGGGGTGTGGGTGTTGTGGGTTTGGTGTGTGTCGTGTGTTTATGTGTGTAGTGTGTTTTGTGCGTTTTGTGTGTATGTGTTTTGGGTTGTGGGGGTGTGTGTGTGTGGTGTTGGTGGTGTGGGGTTTTTGTGTGGTAAGAGAGAGAGAGAGAGAGAGAGAGAGAGAGAGAGAGAGAGAGAGGAGAGAAGAGAGGGGAGAGGGAGAGAGAGGGGCCTGTGTCCTTGTTTATTGTGGTAGGGGCCAAAAATAAAACCCTTAAAGAAAATCGCCATACAAAAAACACGGGATCAATACAGTAGAAAATTTTTTTTTAAAAATTCTGTTCAAAAACGAAACAATGCACGAGGTAAACTAAAATTTAGCATTATAATTTGACAAAAAAAATTCGACCAGTAAATATTTTGGGGTATTAAAAAAAAGAAAAGAGAAAAAAAATAAAGAGAAGGAAACATAAATAAACAAATTTCTTTACAAAAAAAAACAAATTTCCTTTTTTCACAAAAATAAACAAATTTTTTTTAAAAAAACAACCAAAACTGGTTTTTAAATGAGGGGGCGGGTTTTCACTATTAAACAATAAAAAAAGTGAAAAAATTTAAAAAAAAAAGAAAAAAAAAAAAGAAAAAAAAAAAAAAGCATGCATTTTAAAGCCCCGGGGGGAAAATTTAAAAGGAAAACCCCGGGCTTTCAGATACGGGATTTGCTGAAAAGACCGGTGCGGGCTTTTAGGGATAGGGGGCCTAAAATCCGGGGTTTGGGGGCCCCAAAGGGTCGGGAGGCCGGTGTGAAACCCACCCATAAAATACTACTACTCCCTTTTGCCAAAAACACAAACCTGTGGGGGCTTCCCAGCTTCTTTTCTCAAAAACCCCGGAAAGTGCCCTTTTCTTCTGGGAAACCCCGCGAGCAGAAATTTTAAAATGCGGAAAAGAATTTCTACCCCTGGGTTTTTAGGACCCACCCCGGGAAAAACAAAACCAAAAACCACCCCTCGCATTGCCCGATCAGCAGTAAAAAAGGTTTTTTTTGTTGGAGTGGGGAAAAACACCCCGGCTCCCCTTTCCTCCACAAAAATTTAACAACATTTATTTGTTTTGGTGCCAGTAAAAAAAGCCCATCTGTACATATAAATCTTTTTCAAGCGCAATTTTTTTTATTAACGTTTTTTCGTTTTTTTTAAACAACAACAAACAAAGCAAAACTAAACAAAAAACAAAACAAAACCCAAACAAACGAAAAACACAAAAAAAAAAAACAACTAATGAAAAAAAAAAAAAAAAACATAAAAACCCAAAACACACCCCACACACACAAAACCACACACACACAAAACACAAGGGTAACACAAAAACACCAACTTTCCAACCCATAAAACAACGCACGCACGCACACAACACACAAAAAACACACCCCACACACACAAACACAAAAACACACACACACACACACACGCAGAAAAAAAAAATTTCAAGGATACAATTTCCAAATTAAATCTCTGGCAGAAGGGTCAATTTACCCCCCATTCCATACTCCAAGTTTTCTTTGACAGGGGTTTTAAACTTTTAAATTGGGTAGGGGTCAGGGGGTATTTTCAAAGGGGTTGAATTTCTTTTGTCCCCTTTCCCCATCGGGGCCCTTTTTCCGAAATTCAGAGGGACCTTTTGGGGTTATTTCCCACTCAAACTGTCATGACCATGAATCGGAACACGGGGAAACACAGCTTCAAAATTTTTGTTTTTTTTTTGATGGGTTTTCAAATTTTAAATTTTAAATTGGGAGTTACCCGCAACGAAATAGCTCGTTGTTTAAGAAAGCCAACCCAATCTGTCATCACTTTTTTAAATACTTCAAATTCCGAGAGGCTGTATCATTACATGTTTGATAAACGCAATAACCCTTAACTGGGGTCGTAGTTAAATACATTTCATGGGGCCCTAGGTAATTTTGGGGTTAGGGGGCTTTTTCCCTTCATATTTGGGCACCCCTTTGAAAAGTCCTGAAAATTTTAATTATACGGGGCCCCGAACAAAAATTTAAAGGGAAACCCCCCCCGAAAAAAGGCCCTTTTTTTTTTAAAATTGGGAAAAAAATTTACAACCCAAGGGCTTTTTTTTCCCAAAAAAATTTAAACCGGGGAAAGGGTTTTAAAAGGTTTTTAAAACAGAGAAACCGCAAAGCTTGGGGAAAGCGGGTTTTAAAATTGTCACTTTGTGCATGCAGGGGGGGGGTTTTGAAATTTTGCAGCCCTGTTGCCCCAAAAATTTCCCTTGGGTTTTTTAAGCAAGAGTGAACACGGGTTTAAAAAACGGTTTTGACTAAAATTTCCCAAAATGCACGTGCAAAACCAATGCTTTGAAAAACTTTTTTACTGATGGAATGCCCCTAAAAGGGGCCCCCAACGTGCATAATTCTTCATAAAAAACAAAAATCCCCTCCAAGACGCAACTGTCTGTTTTTGGGACCGGCCCGGGGCCGAATTTTTTTTTTTTGGTTTTTTTTCAGATCGAGGGGGCGTTCGGGGAAGGGGGCCCAGAAGACTACAATGCCCCCATTTCCGGGTCATAAATTCGGCTGAAAAAACTTTTTAAAGCCACGGGAAAACGTCAAAAAAAAACCCCCCCCAGGCCAGCCAAAGAAGACCACTGCAAGAGATGACAAAGGGCATCCGCAGACATGCTCTTTTTGGACCAGGACCACCACCTCCAACCCCCATCCCGGCATCGGCCCCCAAGCGCCACTAACACAAACATGTGGGGAGATGACCATACGGCCCGTGCCCCAATGCTGCCAACCTTCGAGCAAGGCGCCCAGGGCCGGAAACCAAAAAATGACTGTGGCCCACTGGGACGTCGCCCCCGGCCTGGTGCACAGCTCATCGAACATGGACTTTGGGGTCAGTGGGGATGGGGGCCTTTTTTTAAACCCATGGTCCAAATTCCCCTTGAAAGGGGCCCCAATGGACCCCATTCGGGTGTTTCGGCCCCTCCCAAAGGGGGGAAACTGGGGAGATGACGTCATCCAGGAGGGTCGTCCCCTTTTGGTGGTTGGGCCCCTCATGGTACGGGGGGGGATCAACAGTCACCACAAACTCCCCTGTTTCCCCTGTGGGGGGCAACCTGGAAAAGGCCAACCACCTGCAGGAGATTTTTTCGGGCCTTTTGGTTTTTCCCCCAGCAAATCCAGCAAAATTGGGGGTCAGGCTGGTGTTCATGGACGAAAAAGCCCCCCCACCCAACGTTGTCGAGAGCCGTGGGAAAACTTTTTTTTGGTGCAAAACTGGGCCAAAAAAACCCGGATGCCATGGCCGGCAAAAAAGGGCCCCGGGCATGAAACCCTAAATTTTTGAACATCTGGGGCGGGTTTGGGGGGGGAAAGGTTTTAAGAAAATCCCCCTGTTTTCCCGGGAAATCGAAAAAGGAGCTGGGGTGGGACTAAACCCGCACAGGAGTGGGCAAACCTCCCCCAGGCCCCATTACAAGAAAAAGTCAAAAACCATGAGGCAGCGCGGTTGGGGGATTGTTTGGGAGCACGAGGGGGGCACAAATCGGTTTTTTTTCAGACTGAAAAAAAAAACCCCTTTTTTTTTTGAAAGTCAATTTGGGGGTAGTTTCCCTTCAGGGTCCCCCTGCTAATCAGAAAGAATGATTTTATTCCCATGAAAAATGACAAAAAAGTTCCCTGATAAAGAAATTAAACCCTTTTTTAAATTTTTGGGCGGTTTTTTTCGGTTTTCCCTTTTTATTTTTTTGATACTGTGTATTAAATGGGGGCCCTTAAATTTAAAAATTTGACCCGAATTTCCAACGGAACCCCCTCTGGTAGACTTTAGTGTTATTTGGGGTTTGATACAAAGCGTCAGGGTTTAACTATAATTCTATCGCTCGGGGCGATTAAATTTTTTAAAAATGGTTTTTCTGAGACAGACCACCCATCAAAATTTGTCCTGTGACTTAAACCCCAAAGTAAGCTTGCTTTGCTGGCCCCATTTGGGGGTCGGGCCAAAAAAACAACCGAGAAAAAGAAAAACGCAAAAAAAAAAAAAATTTTCAAAAAAAAAAAATTAAAAACCTTAAATTTCTCCCCACTAAAAAACAACACAAAGGGTACAAGAAAGAAAGAACAATCAAAAGGGGCAAACCCCTGAGAAACCTCCCCCCCTCCCCCCCTCCCCCCCAGCCCCTTACAGGTCCCGGGCCCCCCCCGCCCCCCCCCCCCCCTTTCCCAAAAAAAAAATTTCCCTTTAAATTTCTCTCACAAAAAACCCAAAACAGATACAAGAAAGAAAAAAACAACAACACAAAACACTGGAAAAAACCCCCCCCCCCCCCCCTCCCCCCAGCCCCTCACTTTCCCCCCCCTCCCGCCCCTCCCCCCCCCAAAAAAAAATCCCTCCCAAAAATTTTCGTTACTAAAAGCAGCACAGGATACAAAATTAGAAAGAACATCAACACACAAAAAACACTGAGAACCTCCCCCCCCCCCCCCCCGAGGCCCCCCACCCCTCCCCCCCCCTCCCCCCCCTCCCCCTTTCCCCAAAAAAAAAAACCCCCAAAATTCTCTTACTAAAGCAACACAAAGGGTACAAGTTGAAAAAAACATAACACACAAAAAAACACTGAGAACCTCCCCCCCCCCCCCCCCGAACCCCCCACTTCCCCCCCCCTCCCCCCCCCTCCCCCCCCCCAAAAAAAAAATCCCCCAAAAATTTTCTTACTAAAAAAACACACAGGATACAAGTTAAAAGAAATCAACCCACACCCAAAAAACTGAGAACCTCCCCCCCTCCCCCCGACCCCTCACCTCCCGCCCCCCCCCCCGCCCCCCCCCCCTCCCAAAAAAAAAAACCCTCAAAATTCTCTTTCTAAAAGCAGCACAGGATACAAATTAGAAAAAAACATCAACACAAAACAAACCTGAGAACCTCCCCCCCCCCCCCCGACCCCCACATCCCGCCCCTCCCCCCCCCTTTCCCCCTCCCAAAAAAAAAAACCCTCCAAAAATTTTCCTTACTAAAAAACAACACAGGATACAAGTTTGAAAGAAAAAATCAACACACAAAACACGAAAACCCCCCCCCCCCCCCCCCGAGCCCCTCAACCCCCCCCGCCCCCCCCCGCCCCTTCCCCCCCCCCCCAAAAAAAAAATTTCCCCCAAAAAATTTTCTTTTCTAAAAACAGCACAGGATACAAGTTAAAAAAAACATCAACACACACAAACACGAAAACCTCCCCCCCCCCCCCGAGGGCCCCCACCCCGCCCCTCCCGGGCCCCCCCCCCCCCCCCAAAAAAAAAACCCTCAAAAAAATTTTCCCTTTCTAAAAGCAGCACAGGGATACAATTTGAAAGAACAACAACCACACAAACACCGAGAACCTCCCCCCTCCCCCCCACCCCTCACCCCCCCGCCCCTCCCGCCCCCCCCCCTCCCCAAAAAAAAAAACCC
>JAMYXO010009050.1:0-10138 GCA_033310375.1 Conus canariensis
GGAACTGGGCGGGGGCTGCCACCGTTAAAACCTTTGGTGTGGCTGTGTAGCGGCTGGTAAAAATTAAAAAAAAACTGTAAAAAGTATTGCCACTAGGGAAAAGAATGCAGAGCAAAAAATGACAAAATTATTTTTTTTCTTTGTTAACAAGGGTAGAAAAATTCATGTTCCCCAAAGGGTTTAGTTTGCTGTTGATTCAAAGGCTTTTTCTTCTTTTAAAAATATTTTCCAATACATTAATGTGAACGGCACCCCCATATGTTTTGAAATTAATGTCTGGAATTGGTCTTTGCAACAAATAAAAGATGACTTTCAAATTTCCAGTTCCTGTCAACTTATTGGTTTTTTTTTTAAACTGGGTTTTTGCTTCAAATTTTGACGTGTTGTACTAACCATTCCCCCCAAATTGCCTCTTATCCCCTGCAACACTGTTTTTTCAAACAGTGGAAAGTCTTAGAAGAGTCAAACTTTTCAATGGTCAGTAAGAACTTGCACAGTCAAAATGCTGCTACTTCTTTTCTCCCTTTCTCCCAACTTTCATGGTGGATACTTCAGTTGTATCTTTTTAAAAGTGAACCCCTTTTCCAGGGTGCCGTGTGCTGCGTGCTTTTTTTACCACGTGTTAAAAAACCCCATTCAACCACAAGTTGGCTCGAAAAAAAATTTCGTAAAAAATATAAAAAAAAAAAAAAAAAAGAAGGAAAAAAGAAAAAAAAACGCACTCTCACCATGTAAAGAAAACCCAATAAAGTGAGTGCTGCAGCTGCAAAGTACATTCTTCCCCAGTTCGTTTTTTGCATTTTTGTTTGTCATTGGTAGTTGGGGCGGTAGCTTGTCGGAAATTCACCGTCTTTCCTTTCAGCGTGTTTAAAAACATTACCTTGTTTCTTTTTTTCTTGCTTCTTACAGTTTGGCCTCATCCAGGTCGTTTTTATTCAAGTTGATCATTCATAAAACCCCTGAGAGTGATATGGGAGACCGGGGGAAAAACCTCCCCCGGAAAAATTGGGTTTTGGGGCTGTTTTGCAATTTCTAGTTCATATTTTAAAGAGAATTGTTAGTTGTGAGTCCGCCAAAAAAGACAGGGACAAACAAACCAAAGACCAAAAATAAACGCGTTTCGACCCCTTAGGTCTTTTTCGCTATTTTTAAAAAAATTCAGGACAAAAAAAAACAAGAACGACAATACTTTTCTTTTCGATTCGGGGCCAGATGGCGTTGAAGAAAAAGAACCGGAGAAGGGGACAAAAGGGTTAATAAGGGCGGGCTCATGACAATGTAACAATAAGATAAAGATAAAACGTTAATAAGGGGCCCACGTGCGGGCTAGTCCTAAACCCGTACCACATCCGCAAAATTTCGAGACATGGTGCGCATGATTTTAAAAACTGAAGGATAACTAAATTAATACGAAAAAGAGAGAATTTTAAGGAGGGGGTTCATGGTACGACTTAGAGATGTTGGAATATTCAATAGCCCAAACGGGGGCTGGTCAAAACCTTGGGTCCCTAACTAACATTGGGGCTATTGCTTTTTATCTTTGTATGTTTTGTGGGGTGGTGTACACCGTGTTTTATATGTCTGGGCATGGGTTGTGGGGGGGCGGTTGGGGGCGGGCATGTTGGTGTGTGTGTTTGTGTGTGTGTGTGGGGTGTGTTTGGGGTTTTTGTGTGTGTGTGGTTGTGTGTGGGGTTTTAAAAATCTTTTGTTCATTTGCATGCCACAAAAACATCGGGGATTTTTCCCTCACACCGTACTTTCTCCCCCTGTTACACATGAGTAAAGGCCCAAAGGTGTAAATATTTTGTACAAAAGGGCCTTAAAAAACATTCTGAAAACGCCAATATTGACCAACAACAACAACATCAAAATCGTACATTCCATTTTTTTTCCCTTCACCAAGATTAAAAATGAGCATTAGCTTCAAGATTAAGACAAACGAAAATACAAACAACTAACAAAATACAAAGAGAAGAGAGAGAGGAGACAGACAACAGACAGACAGACAGACAGAAACGACGAGACAAAAAAAAGACGACAGAGGCGAGAACGAAAGTTACAATGACAAAAGGGGAGGACAGAGAGAAGGCAGAGACAGAGAGAGACAGAGACGACAATACGGGGGGAGAGAGAAGAGAGAGGGGGAGGAGAGAGAGAAAGAAGAGACAGACAGACAGCAGACAGACGACAGACAGACAGACAAGGACAGAGCAGGAAGACAGAGACAAGGAGAAGAGACAGAGAGGAGAGAGAGAGAGTACTCAAAGCAAACAACCAAATGACTAACACTTCAAACATGTTTTACCAAAAACACATTCCACCCCGCTAAAGCATCTCCGTCACTCTCTGGGGTTTTATTAAATTTGGGTTGTTTCCCCTATAGACTGCGAAGGGGACATCCATAAATAAGGCAGTAGATAAATTTCTTCTGTTTGCCGACCTTCTAGCAAAAAAAAGTGGATTGGAAAAGTAAAATTAAATAGTAGGAAAGCCAAGATGTTCACTTTGATTATGGGGAAAAACACTTCAATTTTTTGTAATGAGGAACGCTTAAACTGATTTTCGGTAGTTCAAATGGGGGAAAGACCTTTTTCAATTTTTTTATTTAAGAGAGAGAAGAGAGAAAAAGAAAGGGAGGAAGAGGACAGAGAGAAGAGAGAGGAAGAGAAAAAAAGAAAAAGAGAAAAGAGGGGTATCACCATTCATGGAGTCAATAATCGGGTGCGATATTTATACTAACAGCTATTACATTCCCCTCACATCCATGTTTAGTTAACATCAAACAAAAGTGCTGACATTCTCTCTCTCTCTCTCTCTCTCTCTCTCTCTCTCCTCTCTCCTCTTTCTCTCTCCTCTCTCTCTCCCAACCCCCCCACAGAAGCGTTCTCCGTATTGTCAGTGGTACCATATAAGTAATGTCTTTTCCCACTCCTGCTGCAATATTTTTGTAGTAGGAAAAAAAAAGGGGCCAACTGTGAAAAACTGTGTGCAAACTTTTGCGTGGTACGTACAACATTTGCCAGTAAAAAGGGGGGGAAAGAGGGAATTCGGAAAGGATTTTAAACAGTAGATATGGGATAGGGGGGGTTTTTGAGTTAGGGTGGGGGTCGGGGGGGGGGGGGGGGGGGGGGGGGGGGCGGCTAGAAGCTTTCAGTCGTCCCCGTAAAGGGAAACCCCCCCGGTGATTTTCCCTCGTAAACGTTCTAAATTGATAAGATTGATGGAAGTGGAAGTAATGCATCGTTAATTTTTGACAAAAGGGGAGGGTTAGATGGGGTCGAGGCGTGGGAAGGGAAAAGGAATAAGGGGAAAAGGGGTGACGGAAAGAGAGAAAGCGGAATGGAGGGGTTTATTGCCGTTCTAAAGTGCGTTTTGTGGGCTCTCTCTTTCTCTCTTCTCTCTTCTCTCTCTCTCTTTCTCTTCTTTCTCTCTCTCTCTCTCTCTCTCTCTCTCTCTCTCCCCTCTCCTCCCACTAAAGAACAGAAAAAAGGAAATTTTTGCAGTTCGTTACGTTTGTTAATTTTAAAAAGGCAGGGAATTTTTGATATCTATAGCATGGGTTTTTGTTGCTTTGTACTCATTCACTGTATTGTGTTCCCTTATATTCCATCAGATTATATATTTCACGGGTGTTTTTTTTATACGCTGGGGCATCGAGTTTTATTTGAGATAGATTTGTGTTTTGAAATTTTCTATTTTTTTGTGTTCTTTTTTTTAATGCCCAAAAATCTCTGTCTGTGTTGCACAGTTTGAGTAAAATTTTTTTGGAAAAGCACAGCACTGTTTACAAAAACAACAAAAGATGATGACTTAAATTTGCGTAATTGTGATCTTTTTAAAGTAATAACAGAAAAAGGATGAAATTTTGAAGTAGAATAAACGTCCAGTCAATTGGGCCCCAACACACACATAGTTAAGGTGAAGGTTAACAAGCGCAGGTTTGGGTTTTCAAATGAAAAATAACTGCTATAGAGGCTTTTTAAAGATTACGTCACTTTTTGGAATAAAATGTCTTTTAAACATAGTTATTAGCATTTAAAATTTTAAAAAATAATGCTTTCTTACTTTTAATACTGGAAAACTATGTACGCTACAAACTATGTCTGGGGACGTCACACCGCGATTAAAACGACTGAACAATTATTGTCATCTACAGGAAAAGCTTAGATGGGTGTCCTGCATGGTGGGATCAGTACGGGTTTCCCCTGGACATCACTGTTATTGTGGCAGCAAAGCAGTGTCTTTTTTTTGTGTTGCCTTCTGATGACGTGACAATGACTGTCATGTGAACTACTGGTTCTGGGGCGGCCCACAGATCGCCTCAGTTTAGCTGTGTATGGGCTGTCCAATGAGAGGAAAGGAGCAGGCCAGAGGAAAAAAAAAAAAAAACCCATCACAACAAACAGAAAAAAATTTTTTCTTGAATGCCAATTCACATTCTTATCATTTACAAAGCAACAATAATAACAAGAATAATTAGGATTCAATCAAATCGTTCTTTTTGACTTTAAAGGGCTTTTGTTTTTCTCTCTCCATCTGAATTTTCATGGAAGGTATATTTCTTCTCAAAGAAATGAAGGCTTTTGTTTTCTATGTCCATCCCGAATTCTTTTTTTTTTTTTTTTCTGTGAATGGTATTTTTTCTTCTCAAAACAAAATGAAGATGACTTTCCCTTTCCCACCTCCCATCATAGCTCCTTCGAGACATGCTTGTATTAGACTGGTATAGCTTCATCGACATTTTCACAGGCAAAGCAGTCCCCGAACAAAAGCTAGAGAGGAAACACTTTTTTTTTTTTCATGTCAGAGAAAGTGACAGTCTCATTACTACCGATCATCAGTTAGAACCATGACTGGCAATACCCCCCTTTCCGCCTTGCTCTTCCCTCCTGCCCACCCCTTCATGTTTCCGATGCCATTCTAGATGGAAAAAATAGCATGTTCCCAAGGAAAGCGTTTTTTACTTTTTTGGAAGGGGGTGGGGGGTTGGGGGCGGGTGCCGAGTCTTTGCTGTTCTGTTATTCAGTTAGGTCCCACGTTAGCAAGAGGGTCGATAGAGATTGCTGGGAAATGTTTCTGTCGGATGTTTATCTTTAAGGTTTTTTTACGTAAAAAGTGGGCCGGGCTCTGATGAGACGTGGTTCCCTACCCAGGGGTTTTCCTCTTTAGCTTTTTTGTCCTTTCTTCCCCCCTGTTTTTTGTTGTCCTTTTTTTCCTTTTGGAAATTCACCTCGTCCCTGTAAAAACCCGGGGAAAGATGTAGGGGGGAAAAACACTCGGTGTTGTCGTGGACTGGGGTTGTGATCATTTTTTCCAGAACCTCGGAGATGAGTAGGTGGAAACAGACTCGGTGGTCTGTGGGATGGATTGTGATCGTTTTTCCAAAACCCGGGATGATTGTGGGTGGAAAACAGACCGGTGTGTTGTGCAGGGTTGGATCGTTTAGTCCAGAAACCCGGAGATGATGTAGGGGAGAAAAAACTCGGTGTGTCTGTGGCACGGATTTTGATCATTTATCCAGAACCTCGGAGAGATGTAGGTGGGGGGGGAACAACTCGGTGTGTCTGTCGCACTGGATTGTGATCATTTATCCGAACCTCGGAGTGTGTAGGGGGAGAACAGAATCTGTGTCTGTCGCACTGGTTATGATATTTAGTCCGAAAAACCGGAGATGATGTAGGTGGAGAACAGGGGCTCGGTTGTCTGTGGGACGGATTCTGATCATTGTCCGAACCTCGGAACAGGTGGGGGAGAAAAGACTCGTGTGGGCTGTGCACTGGGTTGTGATCATTAGCCAGAACCTCGGGATATGTGGTGGAAAAACGACTGGGGGTGTCTGTGGGACTGGATTGTGATCATTTAGTCCAGAACCCCGGAGATGATGTAGGTGGGAACAGACTCGGTGTGTCTGTGGCCTTGGAAATTTTGATCATTAGTCCAGAACCTCGGAGTGATGTAGGTGGGAAAAAAGATCGGTGTGTCTGTGGCACGGGGTTGGATCATTAGTCCAGAACCTCGGAGATGATGTGGTGGAGAACAGACTCGGGTGTCTGTCGCACTGGATTGTGACATTTAGTCAAGAACCCCGGATATGATGAGGTGGAGAAAAAAAACTCCCCCGGTGTGTCTGTGGCACTGGATTTGTCATTTAGTCCGAAACCCCGGAGATGATGTAGGTGGAGAACAGACTCGGGTGTCTGTGGCACGGATTGTAAACATTAGTCCAGAACCTCGGAGGTGATGTAGGTGGAAAAAAAAGACTCTTTTTGTCTGTGGACTGGGATTGTATCATTTAGTCCAAACCTCGGAGATGTGTAGGTGGGGGAACAAACTCGGTGGCTGTGGCACTGGATTGTGATATTAGTCCAAACCCCGGGGTGATGGGAGGTGGAAAACAGACTCGGATGTCTGTGGCACTGGATTTTTACTTTGTCCAGAACCTCGAATATGATGTAGGGGGAAAAAAAGACCGGGTGTCTGTGGCACTGGGTTATGATCATTTAGTGAGAAAACCCCATATGATGTTTGGTGGAAAACAGACTCGGTTTTGTCTTGGCCCTGGGTTTGATCATTTTGTCCAGAACCTCGGATTGATGTAGGTGGGAAAACGACTGGTGTTCTGTGGCCCGGATTGTGACATTTAGTCCCGAACCTCGGAGATGTTATGGAGAAAACTCGGTGTGTCTGTGCCGGATTTTGACATTTTTTGTCCAGAACCTCGGAGATGATGTAGGTGGAAAACAGATCGGTGTGTCTGTGGGCCGGATTTTGATCATTTTTCCGAAACCCCGGAGAGAGTAGGTGGGGGGAACCAGGGCCCCCCTGTGTCTGTGGCACGGATTTATCATTTAGGGCCCCGAACCCGGAGATGATGTAGGTGGAGAACAGACTCGGTGTGTCTGTGGCACTGGGTTGTGATCATTAGTCCAGAACCTCGGAGATGATGAGGTGGAAAACGACTCGGTGTGTCTGGGCACTGGTTTTTGATCATTTTTGTCCAGAAAATCGGAATGATTTTGGGGGAGAACAGACTCGGTGTGTCTGTCCATGGAAAATTTTGATCATTTAGTCCAGAACCTCGGAGATGATTGGTGGAGAACAGACTGGTGTGTCTTTTTGCACTGGATTGTGATCATTTAGTCCAGAACCTCGGGATGATGTAGGGTGGAGACAGACCGGTGTGTCTGTGGGACGGATTGTGATTTTAGTCCAGAACCCGTTCCTGCTCTTCCTTTTCTATTTTCCCCGTCTCAACCCAAAACCTGGGGGACGCACTCAACGGACAGACAAAGAGACAGACAGGCCCCCCACCCCACACACCACACCACACCCAAACACACACACACACCCCACCCCAAAAACACACACACACCAAAAACACACACAAAACCACATACATACACCCCACACCACACCCCACACACACCCCACACACACACACACACACACACCAACACACACACAAAACAAACCCCACACACACTCCACAAAACCTTTTGCTCTTTTTTCCTTTGGTTTTCTACTCTTTTCGGGCCCCCCCCCCCCCCCTCCATTCATCCCCCCTCAGCCCTCGTCACCGCTCAAAATCTTTCCCAACTGCACTTTCCCAGGGGCGTAAATATGCCCAAAGTCTTTGGAAAAACCCTGAGGGACTGGGCCACTACAATACCTCTACCCCTTTTGAAATATCGTGAGGGCCAAAGGCTTTGAAAAATTCTGCCCCCAAAATATCCGTTTTAAAAAAACTCTGAAAACTCATGGGAAATCTGTATTCCCTTTCCTTTTCACCCCAAAAGCGTGTTTAAATAAATACGTCTTCAAACTAAACCAAAGCCCGGATACACACAACACACACACACACACAACCACACACACACACACACACACACCCCCACCAACACACACACACACACACACACATCTTTACACACACATACACTCGCCCCGCGCGCGCGCTTCGCGCCGCACGCATGCCCAAACCCACCAACACACACACACACAACACAACACACACACACACCCCCACACACACACAAAACCACACACACACAACACACGCACGCACGCATGCATGCACCAACGCAGCACGCACGCACGGCATGCATGCACACAACACGACGCCGCACGCACGCTCCACACACACACCACACACACACACCCACACACACACACACCCCCAAACACACACACACAAACACACACAATTCTCTAAATATCTCTGCACAAATTGTCTGTCAAGCACCGAAAATCACGGGCCCCAACACCAACACAAAATGTACATTCCTTTCCCTTTACCTGACTTAAAATTTAAATCGAAAACGTGTTTAAAAGATAAACCAAAGAAAGGGGACTACCCCAAATACGCACACGCACACGCACAACACACCCCAACACACACACCCCCCACACACACACACACACACACACACCACCCAAAACACACACACACAGCACGCACGCACCCCATTCCCCCACACTTTTTAGAGAGAGAGAGAGGAAGAGAGAGGGGAGGAGTACTCATAGCCGAAAACGTAAATCTAATGATTTCTAACACGTTTAACGACACATTCGCCCAAGGCTGAGCAGTCTTTACCTTTAAGTCAGGGGGGGGATTCCCAAATTTGAGTTAGTTCCCCCCACAGACAGGGGATGGTTGAACATCTATGATTCAGACACTTTTGCTTTCCCCCGTTCCAGCTAGTTTAGGACTAGAGCAGCCTAAATAATTCAGAGCACAGAAGTTTTTTTTAAAAATTTTTAAATTTATTGCTTTGTTATTTGGGTAAGGTTTCAAAATTTGTATTTCAGGATCGGTTTTTATACTTACTTTTTTTCTGATTAAGATTCTTCCAGTTTCTGTTTTAAAAAAAAAATAAAAAAACCATCATGCATAATGATTACACCCGAAAAAACACTAACCAAAGCACAAAATGAGGGTACTGCCATTCTTCTTTTAATAAACCGACTGGTTAATTTTTTTTTGATTTCTCACGTCATGATTTTCTGAAGTTTCATATTAGTTGTAAATTTATTTTGTATTTTTGTGCTGAGTATAAATCAGCGTTGTTTTCCACCTTTTTTTTAATGTTTTTATTTGTAGTTCTTGTTGGGACCCTAACAATGTAGTTATTATCGCCCCTATTGTTAACAGACAACGGCATGGTCTATTAATTCAGAAAAGAAAAAAAAAGTTCTATCACATGAGGGAAAAAAATCGTGGAACACGAATAGCAAAATACAATCTTTTTATGTATCATGCTTCAAGACGAGCACATGCTTTGTCCTGATGCTAAAAAGAACAAGTTAAATTTCAACAACACAGTTTTTTTTGAAACCGTTGACTCATTGTCTTTGGGAAAAGTACAATCAATTTGTTTTAAGTGTGTGTGTGTGTGTGTGTGTTTTGTGGGTTTTGGGGTGTGTGTGTGTGTGTGTGTGTGTGTTGGGGCCCCGGGGTTGTGCGTGGGGTACGTTCGTGTGTGGGGTTTTTGTGTGTGGTGTGTGTGTGGTGTGTGTGTGTTGTGTGTGTGTGTGTGTGTTTTTGCTCCAGGAATGGAGTGCAACGGTTGTATTCTATTGGTGATTAAAGCTGAAGAGGTACAGAGTCCACAACGACGGCAAACATATAGGCAACAATTTTCAAGATGTTTATGAAAGTAGCGCCTGTATTAGATAGAATAGACAAAACTAAACAGGTGAATGGATAGACTTTAAATAGGTACAACATATATACATACATACACACAAGTATACATACATACACACATACATACTAATACTTTCATACATCATTTCAAATACATACATCATACATACATACATATATACATAATCATACAAACAGTCATACAGTCATACATAAAGTCAGACAAAAAGACAGAGAGGGGAGTGATAAACAAATAAATCACATTGCGGCAGTTTGAAAAAAGACAGTTTGGGTAATACACAAAGTGGTTTTAAAAAACATGGAGGATTATATGGTAATGTATGGATCAACAACACTTGATGTACCATTTGGTGCCTGTAGCTGACTTGGTACAAAGAATGGGGTTTCTTTGGGAAAAAAGAATATGTGTGTGTGGGGGGGGGGGGGGGGGGGGGGGGGGGGGGGGGGGGGGGGGGGGGGGGGGGGGGGGGG
>JAMYXO010009051.1:7500-10136 GCA_033310375.1 Conus canariensis
ACTCCTCTCCTCCTCTCCTCTCTCGCTCTCTCTTGTGCCTCCTTCTGTCACTCTCTCTCTCTCCCTCCGTCTCTCCTGTGCCCCCTTTCTTCACTCTCCCTCCCTCCTCTCTCCTCTTCGCTCTCTCTCTGTCCTCCTTCTGTCACTCCTCTCTCCTCCAGTGAAGTTGTGCGCGAATGCTAGTGCAGGCTGAATGCGCGCGCGCGCGCCGCCCCGCGCGCGGTGTTTTGGGTGGTGTGTGTATGTGTGTGTGGGGGGTACACATCGGGAACCCCATGCGTGCTTTTCATGAATCCATGCGGCGAGCAGCTTATTTGTTCCATCTGCGTGAGAGAGAGTGAAGGGAAGAGAGGAGAGAGAGAGAGAGAGAGAGAGGGAGAAGAGAGAGAAGTGGAGAGAGAGAGAGAGAGATTTTCCCCTTCCCGGGCTTTCCCTTTCAATGTATAAAAAAAAAACAAAAGCAACGTTCATATGACTGATTGATACTTCAGCACTTAATTTTAAAGCCCCCGATTTCGACAAGAAAAACTTCCCCTGTTTTTCCCCCTGGGGTGACTGGGAGGAAGACGGGGTGGCCACACCCATATTGGGGGGTTTTCGCTGAATCCTACAACCATGTAAGCTTTTGAGGGTTTGCATAGGGGTTTAGCCCGAAATGGATGGTGAGCATAAACAGACAGATACCCCCCCCCCCCCCTCCTCCCCCCTCCCCTGCCAGTTTTCATTTTGGTTTTTTAGCATTTCTTCCGAGAAGTCGTTCATCATCTAGAACTACATGACTACCCCCTACCTGACGTCACATGTCGTGCCTTGGCACCACCCATGACCCAATCTTTGCGCCAGGGGTTTTTTAACCAGAATATCCGTCCATTCCTTTCATTGTTTTCTGTCTGCTTGGAACCATCTGGCATTACCTTGGGGGGCATTGGAAAGAAAAAAACGTAAAATCGTTTTCAACAGAGCAAACATTTAAAAACAACCCCGACTGCGTCTTTTCTAAAATACCGACCCTTAACGCCGTGGCGATTACTTTGTTGGTGTGCAGCCTGAAAGATATATGCATACACACACCCTTCCAGGTCACCAGAGATGGGTGAGAAGGAAGACACTGAGGGTAGGGAGGTCAGCCCCCTTGGGTGCAGCGGTTAGTGTCGGGGGCTGTGTAAATCGTGGGTTTGAGCCCTGTGGGGAGATGACCTGCTGTGGGATTTAAATTAACCCGCCCCGCCCGGGTTTTCCCCGCGTGGTGTCAGGAAGTCGGAGGGGAGGACTAAAAAACCCCTCATCGGCCCCGTCCCACGGAGGGATGGGGCTCGAGAGTGTGGCCCCTTTTTTGGGCAAGCAGTCCCGGGTGTTGCATCCTTGGCCCTTTGGGACAGTGTTGGGACTTGATAGTGTTGGGACTTGCATGTGTGAGAAATAAAACTTTACGGCAACTCCATGAAAACCTTGTTCAGAGATGCCCGCCTGACGGGGTCTTTGAGTTTCTGAGGGGAATAACATTTTTCTCTGATAATATTTTACGGAAAAAAGTTTTTTAACAATTTTTCGGGCACTTTTTTAGAAGTTTTTTTTTAAAGAGATGCATGAATGGTGGGTTTTTTTAATTATTTTTTTAAATTTTTTTATTTTAATACTTGGTGAGGTTTATTTTAACGTGATACAGCCCTTATGTGGCCCTTTGCGGTCGGCTGGGGTAAAAGCAGCATGACCTTACCTTATTTTACCCTTCCCCGTCCGCGTCGGGGGGGTGGGTCCGGGTCGATGTCCTTCCACATTTTTTGTCTGAGCCAAAATCTGTCAAAATCACGGGTCGGTAAGATGGTTTGGGTTTATAGAGGCTGGCCTTAGACGAAGTGGTGGCCCATGCCGGTGGAATGGTGGTGTGGGGCGCGCGGCGCGTGTGTGTGTGTTGGGGTGCGTGGCCGCGCCGCGCGCCGGCACTCGGGAAAAGGTGTGAATAGTCTGTTTTGTTCCACCGTGTCTTTTTAGCAATATTAAAAAAACAACAACTTTTAGAAATAGGTTAAAACAGTGAAATTTTTTCAGCCCAAAAAAGGGCGCCCGCCCATATATACCCCTATGATACGTGTTCCCCCCCCTTTCTTCGTTTTTTTTTCTTTTTTTCCCCACAAAAAATTTACTTAAAAACGTGTCCTTTTTATCAATTTTTTTCTTTAAAAACCCCCCCATTACTACCCGTGAAATAGCAAACAAAAAGGAAGAGAGAGAGAGAGAGAGAAGAGAGAGAGAGAGAGAGAGAGGGGGAGAGAGAGAGAGAGGGGGAAAAGGGGTGTTATTATGAACAAGTTTCCTTCAAAAAAGTACCCTTTTTTCTGCCACATCTCTAGGTTCTTTGGTGTCAATCCAAAGCTGACAAGAAACGTTTGTGGACAGACGCTCCGGACCGAAGTGCAAGAAAACCAGGTTCAGTTTTTTCAATTTGTAAAACATCGTTCTTCATTGCAAATTAAACACTCGCCAATTTTCATGCAAATTAACGTGTTCTTTACATTTTTTCTACATTTAAGATGTTTTGTAGAGAATGAAAGAAAATAGGTTATGGAAGGGAGGGGGGGGGGGGTGAACAAACGAGGGGTGTGTGGTGTTTGGGTTGGTGGTTGTGTGGGTGTTTG
>JAMYXO010000903.1:0-5000 GCA_033310375.1 Conus canariensis
TCTCTCTCTCTCTCTTTTTGTCTCTGTCTGTCTGTCTGTCTGTTCTGCCTGCCTGCCTGTCTGTCTGTCTCTCTCTCTCTCTCTCTCTCTCTTCTCTCTCTCTCTCTCTCTCTCTCTCTCTCTCTCTCTCTCTCTCTCAGTATATTTCATTCTGATTTATCTGTTTTCATTCAAGGCTCGTTTATCAATCTGCATACAAAACAAACATGGAATATCTTAAAAAGAACATTCAACGCATTCATGAATTATCAGCTCTTTCGATTAATGTGCTGCAAAATGTACGTGAAAAAGCTCATCATAGAAAAAGAAATGACACAAACATTTTTAACCGTATTAAAACAAAGTTTAAATGAAATTATAGCGAACCGCCAAGAAAACGTAGACAAACAAATCACAGGACAAAACACGACGCGTTTCGACTGTTTAGGTCTTCTTCAGGTAAGATACAAAACGCTCAGGACAACGAAAATGAACGAGCAATCACTTATCTTCAATCACTTCAGATTGAAGATAAGTGATTAAACATTTTTTTTCATGCCGATCGATGAGAATGATGATGATGAAGATGATGCTACGGATTTTCCATTGCGGTCTGAAACTGCATGTCAGGGTTGTACTCTACGATTACTTTCATAATATATCTCGGCGTCAACCAGGCCCATGACATAGAGTTACCTGCGGTGTTGGTCAGGGAATTTGATTAACATTCTAGGTGACGCATCCATTATTTGGATGAAACTCGACTGTGTGGTCCCAGTCTTCCCAATTGAGCCCGTAGCAAACTCTACTCTGGTTAGGAGCCGGTCGGGGCAGAAATTTCCCACATGGCTCTGACGGAATCGAACCCACGACCACCAACTACTTCGCCACGCCGGCTGGTACGCTTCATCTATTTTTGTTTTTCTTTACTTCTAAATGAGAAGAGATTGTGCTGAGGTTCAGACTGAAACAGTTTTTGCGTCTGGTTTATAAGATCTTCGAAAAATGGCTCAATATTTTCCATAAATGATATTCCATTTCTGTAATTTATATTCCAAACGTCTTTTCCTTCTCGGCAGAAAGTACACTGTCATTGTTTGTAACAACCTTTTTTTTCAGAATACTGTTATTAACCTTAACATTTGGGCAGATTCTGATCTGAAACCTTATAGTCTTATTATTTTGTTTTTCCAAGATTTTGTAGTCTTTTTGATGGCTGTGTCCAAATCTATTGCTGTACTTTTTTTAATACACCTCAAGCTTTTAGTTTTCAAAGGCTGTTGTTTTTTAAGTAAGTTCTTATCGGGCGGTAGGTATCCAATTTTGCTACACACACACACACACACACACACACACGCACGCACGCACACACGCACGCATGCGCACACACACACACACACACACTACACGCGCGTGCGCGCACGCACGCACGCACGCACGCGTGCGCGCACACACACACACACACAACACACACACACACACACACACACACACACACACACACGCACGCACACACACACACACACACTGCTGCCTTACTTCCACTTCTAACTGCCCATCCTTTTCTTTCATTCTCTCCAGATCTAGACCCTCTCCTCCCCTCTCCCTTTCTCTTCTTCACAGGGGAGGGAGGGGGGGGGAGGAGAGAAGCTTTGCAGGTATTTCAATGTCACAACCGTCCTGACTATATGTGTGTGCGCGTGCGTGCGTGCGTGCGCGCGCGCGCGCGCACGCGCGTGTGTGTGTGTGTGTGTGTTTGTGTGTGGTCGGGACTTGTGTATGTGCGCGCGCGCGCGCGTGTATGTGTGTGTGTGTTTCTGTATGTCTGGCTGTCTGTATGCAGGCGCTTGTGTGTGTGTGTGTGTGTGTGTGTGTGTGTGTGTTTTGTGTGTGTGTGTGTGGTGTGTGTTGTGCGTGCGTGCGTGCGTCTGTGCATGCGTGCGTGCGTGCGTGTGTGCGTGCGTCCGTTCGTGAGCGTGTGTTATTGCGGGCGTCCGCGCGCGCGCGCGGGCGTGTATGTGTGTATGTGGCACGAGCGTGCGCACGCACCTACCCGTCAGTGCTGGTGTGGGAACCTGCCGCTGAGCTGGGCACTGTGTTGCCATCTGTAAGGGGGGTGACCTTTTTCTCCCGTTCCTTTCAACATTCACCTACGTTCGTTCTGTGCATGCATTAATCTCATTCTCATTGTTGTCGTACACCACCTCAGCATTTTGTCATGCATAACTTGCACCGGAGAAATCTGGCTCAATTGTTACCCTCCACCCCCCCCCCCCCCCCCCCACCTCCATCCTTATTTGGCACATCTACAGTTTCCCTTTCAGCTCCATCATGGTGAGGCTCTGCTTGCGGACTAGTCCATATACGCTACACCATATCTTTTAAGCTACCAGACCACAGTGCTGATGGATGCATAAATTAATAATACAGATGAATGGATTTAAGACAAGGGTTTCATGGACACGGCTTAGAAGATGTCTGACGTGCGCATTGTTCCAACTTGACGTGCTGGTCAAACCTTGGGTACCTAACTAATATTGTCTGCGCCACTCTCGCAGTTGCATGTGTAGGTTTGCGTGTCTGTGTACATGTGTGTGTGTGTGTGTGTGTGTGTGTGTGTGTGTGTGTGTGTGTCTGTGTGTGTGTGTGTGTGTGTGTGTGTGTGTGTGTGTGTGTGTGTGTGTGAGTGAGAGTGTGTGTGTGTGTGTGCGTGAGTGAGTGAGTGTTGTGTGTGTGTGTGTGTGTGTGTGTGTGTGTGTGTGTGTGTGTGTGTGAGTGTGTTTGTGTGTGTGTGTGCGCGCGCGCGCGCGCGCGCGGCGCGGTGTGTGTGGTGTTGTGTGTGTGTGTGTGTGTGTGTGTGTGTGTGTGTGTGTGTGTGTGTGTGTGTGTGTGTGAGTGCGACTGGCTGTAACAGAAAGAAAGAGAACAAAAAAGCATGCATGGTATGTTATACATTTTTAGATGCATTAAAAGGAATAGAATTGCAAAACATATCCCCTTCCTACTATACTCTCCTGCCGACCCAGACGTGCCTCTTTATTTTCCCCTTTTCTAGTTTTATACACACGCGCACTCCACCCTCACCCCAACACTCCATTTTTTGTACTCCCAGTTCTTGTAGGTATGTTCATTATGGGTCACGGGTGATGCCTGATGTTTTAGTTTACCGCTGTAGCCGTTACTAATGGCTGTAACGGCCTGTAACGGTTTTTCTTCTTTATGGAATATCTCAGAAACTACTCTGCCGATCTTTCTGAAAATTTGTAGGTATGTTCATTATGGGCGACGGATAATGCCCGACGTTTTAGTTCACCGTTGTAGCCGTTACTAACGGCTGTAACGGCCCATAACGTTTTTTTAATGAAATGTCTCAGAAAGTGGTTGGCCGATCTTTCTGAAATTTTGTAGGTATGTTCGTTATGGGTCACGGATGATGCCCGATGTTTTAGTTTACCGTTATAGCCGTTACTAATAGCTATCAAGGCCCCTAATGGTTTTTATTCTTCATGGAATATCTCAGAAAGTATTTGGCCGATATTTCTGAAAATTTGTAGGTATGTTCATTATGGGTCACGGACGATGCCTGATGTTTAAGTTTACCCTAATAGCCGTTACTAACGGCCTATAATGGTTTTCTTCTTGATGGAAAATCTCAGAAAGTTCTTGGCCGATCTTTCTGAAAATTTGTAAGTATGTTCATTATAGGTCACAGATGATGGCCGATGTTTACCAGAATAGCCATTACTAACGGTTACACCAGCCCAAGATGGTTTTTTCCTCTTTATGGAATATATCACGCGTATTCAGGATAAACTGGGAGTACGTTTATATGCTTTGCATCTTGTTTTATTTCTCCTCTCCACACAAGTCACGATTCTCTACAGATCTCCTTCACCCACTCAAACCCCTTCTCCTCTCCCTTCCTGCGCTCTGTCTGTCTGGCTAACTTTTGATGTTAGCCAACACTACGATTAGTAGACAATATTTCAAAGATCTTTGACGTAACCATAGCGCGGGTCGTTGCCATAGTTACCTTCCCTCTCTATGTCTGGCTTTCTTTCTTCCTCGCCAACAGCTGAGAGAGGCGTGCATGAGTACTTCAGCATCTTAGAGATTGTAACCCGTGATCCTAACGACATTTTGTCATGCTGGATGTGTTGGGAAGCAACTGCATCTTACAACCACACACCCCTCTCAGATAACTAGCTCTGCCCCCCCCCCCCCCCCCCCCCCCCCCCCCCACCATCCATTCAATAATGCTTTTGATTGGCTATCCTGTTCTTCTAACAGCGTCTCAATCAGAGAGGCATCAGAGACATAAGGGATAGCTTAGCATTCAGAAAAAAAGAGTATAACCCTCTCCACCTCACTGCTCCATTAGGGGCTGAAGATTGATCATAGTCCAACTTCAAGCAGATTTCCTGCTACCCATCTACAAACCAGGTTCTGTTATGTAAACAGACCTCAGGATCGTGGTATGTCCACACAAAGTGGTCCAGCACAGGTTCAAGAATTCAAGCTAACACATGGCCAAGCATACATTAGTGTTCAGCTAGCCTACCAGAGGGGGTGGATCAGTCACTAGCAACTGAACAGAGACCTGTACACCTCTCAGCCTCAAACCTGTCTTGGTGTGCCCGCTGGACTACAACTCAAAAATGTTCAGGACACTCCCTCCCATTATGAATAGATAAAGTGGGACAAGAGTCAATCCAAGCAAGCACAGATTCTATTGAAGTTCTGTTAATTTTGTTGTTGTTGGTATTTTCATCCTGTTTATACGGTAAATATTTGTGAGTGGAATTGCACTTAACTTGAGTCACTCTATTTGTTGTTTGTACATCATTTCATGTTTGAACCTATTTCTGTCTGTCACTTAGAGCACAAGCACTTGTAAGTGCATAAACCTAGGGTGAAAATTTTCTGAGCCGGCCTTGAGTATTTTTTTTCAACATTCCCGAGAAAAAAAAAGAATGATGAATAGTACCGGAATGTTGCCACTCCCACCTCTAGTAAGATTG
>JAMYXO010000903.1:10000-17500 GCA_033310375.1 Conus canariensis
CCTACCCTCCTCAGATTTAATTTATTTTTTTAAGTCTTTGACAGCATATAAATGCTAATGTTCTCTCTCTCTCTCTCTCTCTCTCTCTCTCTCTCTCTCTCTCTCTCTCTCTTATACATGCACACGCACGCACCACACAGAAATGATTATGATCATACAAACAAACACATACAAAGTCGAAGACATGCACACGCACGCGTTCGTGCTATCGTGCGATCGTGCGCGCGCACGCACACACGCGCGCACGCACGCACGCACGCACAGAGAGAGAGAGAGAGAGAGAGAGAGAGAGAGAGAGAGAAACGCGCGTGCGCGCGGTCAAATATACACACTCAGACACACAAACACAAAGACACACACACACACACACACACACACATACACACACACACACACACACACACACACACACACACACACACACACACACACACACACACAGAGTCAATGGTAAACAATTTTTCTTCACTGAAACTAACCAACAGTAACCGTAACAAAACTTCGATTATCATAGCTTCAGGCGTGTTGTAAAACATGAATCAAACTTATACTTAAGATTTTCTGCAAAACATCACTTTTGGATTTTTCAGATTACCATAGATTATTTGTCTAGCAAGGGCTGTGAGGGAACTGTAACCAACATACGACGTCACTTCCCCACGACGTGAGTGGGTGTGAATTTTCACCATGGCAGCTGTCAGTATTCAGGATCGTTTTGTTATTGCTTTTTTTTTTCTTACGTACATAACCAAGCATACAGCTACGTTGCATTCGTGTAAAGTCTATGTGTTTTCTGCACGAGGAAAGAGTGGAAGTGACGCAAATCACAAGGGGCCCGCTGGCGATGTCAGGGTGTGACTGACCGTAGGCATGTGCACTGTTTGCTTGGTATTCTGTGGCACTCCATTACCACCTCTTCCTACTGCATTTTCTTCCCACTTTATTTGATATTCCTGATCGATCGTATCTGATTTTGTACTTTCTAGATTTTTTTTTTTACAAGATGGTGCTAAAAGAAAAAAAAAAATGGGGAGGGGGGGGGGTTCACAAACAAACAGACAAACAAAAACATATACCAAAATAAATTTAATCAAAAATTTTGTCTCGAAGGTCATCTTGTTTTTCTTGTTCTTGTTCTTGTTCTTGCTCTTGTTCTTCTTCTTCTTCTTCTTCTTCTTCTTCTTCTTCTTCTTCTTCTTCTTTACAAGATCATGACTCGTTTATTCCTCTCCCACACATTTGTTGAATACTGATTGCATGCATAAATAGACGCATTCTGTTTCATTCTTTAAGTATGATTTACCGTTGGCCTGCTAATTCGCTTATATAAGGCAAGACACAGAGAGTGAGAGTGAAGAGAGAGAGAGAGAGTGTGTGTGTGTATCTATCTATCGATCTCCACGAGAGCGTGTGTATGTATGTGTGTAGGTGCGCGCGCGCGCGCGCGCGCGTGGTTGATGTGTGGTGTGTGTCTGTTTAACTTCGAGGCCCGCCCGCGTGTGTTGTGTGTGTGTGTGTTGTTTTGTGTGTGGTGGTGTGTGTTGTGTGTGTGTGTGTGTGTGTTGTTGTTGTTGTGTTGTTGTGTTGTCTTCCGTTTAACGTCTTCCCACATAAAGTGATTTCAGACGGTTTGTAGTGATAGAATGTATGATTAAAGTAGTATGAGTGCGTGCAATCATTTGTGAGTGTGTGTGTGTGTGTGTGTGTGTGTGTGTGTGTGTGTGTGTGTGTGTGTGTGTGTGTTTGCGGGTGTGTGTGTGTGTGGGGGGGGGGGGGAGGTGAGTGTGTGTGTGTGTGTGTGGTGTGTGTGTGTGTGTGTGTGTGAGTGTGTGTGTGTGTGTGTTTGTGAGAGAGAGAGAGAGAAAGAGAGAGAGGAGAGAGAGAGAAATTGTGTGTGTGTGTGTGTGTGTGTGTGTGTGTGTGTGTGTGTGTGTGTGTTGTGTGTGTGAAAATGTGTGTGTTCTTCTTCAATTTAACGTCTATCCACGTTAAGTGATATTAGACCCAAAAAAAAATGTGTGTGTGTGTGTGTGTGTGTGTGTGTGTGTGTGTGTGTGTGTGTGTGTGTGTGTGTGTGTGTTAATACGTAAGTTTATGATATGATTTTCAGAGTGCCACAGTTTTCAAAGAAATACAGTAATTTCACCATGTCCAATGGAACTAGTTTTCTGTTCTTCAATAGTATCTCTGCACTAGAGGTGTATCTGATGAAGTTGGAAGCAGTCCTTTGAATGGTGTCTTCATTTCAGCACATTTTCCAGTGTTGACGTGGTCATATTTTTCCAGTTTTGGACACTTCAATTAAGCGTATAGTTGAGGAGTTAAAGAGTGTATCTAATACAATCTTATGTTGTATCTTATTTGTAAGCAGCATCATACTAATGATTGAATTTGATTAAGATGAGCATGTGTTTTTTCAAATGTGTTGAAAAAAATTTCTCTGATAAAAGTTAAGTTATAATTCAAAAGAATATTCCAACTGATGTTTGTAATAAATGTTTACAAATTAAACACATGAAAAAATAGTTATTCAGCATGTAAGGCAATTTCAGTGAAGTCGATCCATCAGATAAAATTTCAGCACCTTCCCTTTGCACTACTATTTTTATTCTTGCACAGTCTAATAACAGATGACTTACACTGAGAGAGAGAGAGAGAGAGAGAGAGAGAGAGAGAGAGAGGAGAGAGAGAGAGAGAGTGCGCGCGCATGTTCAATTGTATGTATATATACATACACGCAAGCGCAAACGCAAGCGCAAGCGCACACACACACACACACACACACACACACACACACACACACACACACACACACACACACACACATATATATATATATATATATATATATATATATATATATGTATGTATGTATGTGTGTGCGTGTGTGTGGGTGGGTGGGGGGTGGGGGGGTAGGTGGGTGGGTGTAAGCCATGCATTGTGTGTAATGTCGACGTACATTTTGTGATTTTAAATGTTGAACTTTATACTGAGGTGCCCAGATGGAACAAATGAATATGAATTGTTTTGAACAAAGCAAGACATCGTTCACAGCTTCCTTGTTTGTATCATATTTTTCTATATGCTTGAAGTATGTTCAGCGACAGACGCAAATCTGTCGTTGTTATTAACTGCAAGTATACTACTTCATGGCATTTCAATTAAACAAAACAACAGTCAAGATGAGCCATATGGTACCACTATAATGTTTTTAAGCAATCGAAATAAAGGATAATCTGATAAGTTTGGCATGCTTACAAATCTGTTTTGATTTTATGGAAAAAATATGTTTTTGGATGACATGAAATTTGGAAATTTTTATTCCACCAAATCGATTTGCTTTTTCTCGAAGGGAAAACAGTTCAGACTGAAATGACGTTTTCTCGCTTCCATATCTCAACGTGACATCAGCAAACCACAGCTATAGGTCAGCTGAATCTCCGAAATCTAACACTGAGCTTATAAAATCCAGATCAGTGCAGACTCGAGCGTGTGTGTGTGTGTGTGTGTGTGTGTTGGGGGGGGGGGGGGGTGCGCGCTAGGTTGTTTGCTTGCTTGCTTGTGTGTGTGTGTGTGTGTGTGTGTGTGTGTGTGTGTGTGTGTGTGTGTGTGTGTGGATGTAAGTGTTTGCTGTGTCCAGCTTTACTCATGTAATAAAAGAGGCGCTTCTTATAGTTACCACCACCACGGCTACCACCACCACCACCACCACCACCATCGCCACCATCACCATCACCGCTACCATCATCATCATCATCATCATCATCATCGATATCATCATCACCAGAACAGCACTCCAAGGAGCGAAAATATCTACCACTGTGGAACGGATCTTGAAAAAGACCGCCGGGTCAGCTTATGAGTGAAAACAATACTATTTTCCACTCAGGGACATAATAGTAGGTGCAGAGTTAAAGAGTTATCCCCCCTCCCTTTTTTGCCCCATCTTCCGTGCAGCGTCAGTGACACTACCCCCCCCCCTCTCCTCCCATGCCACTCCACTCGACTCCCCCCTCCACAGCCACATCCTGTCTTGTCTCACAGCATCTGTGTGGCACAGCCAGTCGTCTAAGATCAGTCAATGTCAAGTCGCCGTGAAGCAGCCCACCGACGGAGACACTGCACTGCTGTCGAGTCCTTTCGGTAATATTCAGTGGTGTCTAGTCTGGCCCCAGCATAAGCAAGACAACTCCTGCTCTGTCGCGTACTTTCCACAACAATAGCTTAGTCAGAGAGCAATCGTTAGTGAGCGTCCCCCTCTGGCGAGCGCTGTCACTTCTGTCAAAGGACAGTTGCCGTGACCTTGCTGACCATGGCGACCTCCACACGAACTCACAAAGGGCATACACGGGGGCATGAAAGGAAAAAAAAAAACCCTAGCCGAATTTTGTTGTTGTTGTTGTTTGTTATGGTAATCGATAAGGAGGAGGAGGAGGAGGAGGAGAAGGAGGAAGAGGAGGAGGAGGAAGGGAAGGAGGACGATGACGACGACGACGACGAAGATGATGATAATGATGACAATGATGATGATGATGATGATGATGATGATGATGATAACGATGATGATGTTACGGGTTTCCAAGTCAGTTTGAGACTGCATTTAGGGCTGTACTCAAGGCTTACTGTCGTAGTATATCCCGTCATTAACAAGGCCATGGAAAGACTCAGTCACCTGCAGAGTTGTTCAGGAAATTTGATCAACAGTCTCAGAGGTGCATACATTCAGTAGCTGAAACTCATCTGTGTGGTTTCAGTAATCTTCCTCTTTGAGCCCATGACACACTCAACTCTGGGTAAGGGCTGGTATTGTATTTTGTGGACTGTTTGTGATGTAAACAAAGTCTGGATCATTTTTTAGATCCGTATGTGCAGTGATAGATCCTTACCAGCATATCAAGGGTTCGGCCTTGGTCTACATTTCATTTTCCCACGAAATGGGTTAACATACGTTAATCTCTCTCTCTCTCTCTCTCTCTCTCTCTCTCTCTCTCTCTCTCTCTCTCTCTCTCTCTCTCTCTCTCGCTCTCTCTCCCTCTCTCTCTCGCTCTCTCTCTCTCTCCCTCTCTCTCTCTCTCTCTCTCTCTCTCTCTCTCCCCTCCCTCCCCCTCTCTCTCTCTCTCTCTCTCTCTCTCTCTCTCTCTCTCTCTCTCTCTCATAACCGAAAGCGAAATCTCAAATGCTGTGAACTAGTTATGGTCAGGGCAATGTATGTGGATCAGATAGGTGAAGACCGAAGGTGTAAATGCTATTTCCTTTTTAATGAGGTTGTTCAATGTTCTATTTACAAAAAAAAATAATTTTTCTAAAGAACTTTGAAAGGCCATCAATAACCCCTATACATAAGAAGTGAGATATGCAAAATGTGGATAATTACAGTAATATATGTTTGATAAGCACAGATTCCAGATGTTATAGCAAAATTGTGAGTACTCGTCTGTAGACATGGCTTGAAACCAATAACTTTTTGTCTGAAAGGGAAGTTGGTTTTCAGGGGGAAAAAATTCTACAACTGATTGAATTTTATTGTTAAAAATGCAGTAATAATCTTAAAATAAGTTTTTGATTCCGTAAGACACAGAATGTTTTTACAGTGTATCAAAAACCTAGGTATAAAAGGAAAGTTCTATTCTTTGCAAGCAATGTGTGATTCCATATCATGTGTAAGGTCCAATTTTGACTATTGAGATTTTTGGATTTGCCCATTAACGGTGCTACAAGGGTGTGTTTCAAGTTCAACACTGTTTACAAATGTGTTGACTGGTTAGTAAATCACATATCTGAGAAATTTAAATATGGCATACAATTATTTTCTAGTATCATGGAATTATTTATTCTGCTGTTCATGGATACTGTCGTTTTATTATGGTCAGTTCCTTTTGGTATCCAAAACAAGCTAACCACATGGCAGACATGTAAGAATACAAAATGAAAGTTAATACAGAGGAAACCAAAATCATGGACTTTAGAATATAGAGACTTTTTTGTTGTAAACTTGAGCACTGGTTCTTAAAAACGTAAAATTGGAAGTGATAAATAAATCTTGCTATCTGGGTTTTATTTTCCCAACCAAAAATAGTCCGAAAATCGGCCCTGAATATTCAGTTGCTAAAAGAGAAAAAACATGCAGAAAGTTTAATGTTAGCTTTTTTTTTTAAAGCTAAGAGCATTAGTGGTCGGGGCTGTTTGAAGATCTTTGACGCTAAAATCAAATCAGTTTATCATATTCGTCTGCAGTGTGGGATGTGGACCGTTTAGAATGTCTAGAACAAGTTCACTTGATAGCATGCTAACGTTTCCTGCATGTCCCTCTTAAGACACGAAACAAACTGATATATGGAGATCTAGAAAGACATCCATTGCAAATCAACTCGTATTTATCTGCAATATGATACTAGTTTGAGCTGCTTAAAATGGAGGTTGCTTCAGCAAACATACAAACACAGTTAATTTTCGAGCAAAATTGAAAGAATGATTAAGTAACAAATGTAAGACAGCTGTTAACTGTATGGTCACAACAGGATGTTGGTGATGTTCGCGGATTCATTAGCTGTTTTCAGGCATTTAAGGCTATTTTTGAACGAGAAGTGATTCTTTGTAGCATTGATGCATATTTCTTTAAAATAACGTGATCACATACTAGGTTTCATGTTTTACCTTTAAATGATAATCTTCATGGATACAGTGTTAATTCCAGTGACAAAAAAATGTCCTGACTATGTACATTCGGTACAAAATGAATGTCACACATATACAGCAGTTTCCCATAATAATACTGATATTCGGACCGCTCTTCTTTCAAATGTCATTTACTAGCCGCTGTCCAGTCTTCTTCAAGCATTCAGGAACAAAGAGCCATGCAGCGTAAAAAAAAAATAAAATAAAACTTCGAAGAAGACAGCGTTTGACTGTTTGTGGGTTGGGTTAGTAGTAATGCATGATGATAGGAAGATAAATACGTAATTGATTTCAGCACAGTATTTCAGCTCCACGCGGAAACTGCTTGTTAATTTCTTAAGTACAAGATTTCCATGAAACTGTACACGGGCATCTATTCATTCTATTTACTTTTCTCTTCTAACTTGAATCGGATTCAATTTCTAACAATTTTTTGCGCATGCTCATGCCCATACCCCCCTCCCCCTTCCTCCCTTTACCCTCCACTTCCCTCCCTGCCTCCTTCCTTTTCCGTTTGTTTTCGCGTATGCAGGCTGATGCCCCTGTGGACACTTCCTGTACAGACAGGCAAGGATTAATCCCATCTACCCAACAAAGGGAGTAGAGTTTTGTGTGTATGACCGTTTTTTTGTTTTTGTTTTTATCCCGCCATCAAGGCAGCCATACTCCATCTTCGGGGAACCTTTCCATTTTGAATTGTGGCCCATCACCAATGGTCAGTAAAACTCTCTCTGTCCCTGTCTGCCTGTCAGTCTGTCTGTCTGCCTGCCTGCCTGTCTGTCTGTCTGTCTGTCTCTCTCTCTCTCTCTCTCTCTCTCTGTATGT
>JAMYXO010000903.1:22500-36114 GCA_033310375.1 Conus canariensis
AAAGAACACACACACACTCACACACACACACACACACACACTAATAGGTAACAGTCAGTGGTGAGAGAAGAAGAGTTATATGGGGTTTTTTTTGTCCCCCATCTTTGATTGAGTGGATTTTCTGTTTTTGTGTTACAGCTGTACATAAGTTAATTCTTTTGACTCGTTATGTTAATCTGTTTTCCCGCCCCGATTTTTGTTTTTTCGTCAATATCACGCAATGTGGAAAGACGTAAAACAAAACAACACACACACACACACACACACATATATATATATATATATATATATATATATAATGCTGAACAATTAAGCAGTGGGGGAGAACAACTGCATATATATATATATATATATATATATATATACAATTATAAACAAAGCTTGCTCTTATGTCTTAGATTGAAGAAATAGGGGGAGATAAGCATTCATATCTGCAGTGGCAGATCATTCTGCCTAACTAACAGTATGTGCTTGAGTGGGTGAATGGGGAAAAATAAAATAAATGCTTCTCCAAATGAGCCTTCAGCAAGCTTATAGTCTCCAAGTAGGAGACGATCTCCAATGGGGAGGAAACCCACTAACATATAACTCCTGGTCAGATACCGATATTTCGAAACCTGATTGTTTCTCCTCAGTGACCGCGGAAAGTGGTAATTTGACTCCTCTGCCTTTTCGGTTTGAAGAAGAATGCTATCCCAGAAAAGGCTGGTGTGCAATACCGTAGTATGTTTGTTGAGTTTTCAAAAAACCAACCAAAGGTGCCACCTAAGAAGCAAAAGAAAATCATGAAAGAGCAAAACAAGCTACATTTTCTTGTGAAAAGTAGAAAATATAAAAGATAACCTCTTAAGACACAAGTGCTGAGGGCCAGTTCTTGGAATGAATCCGCAAGGGACTAAATTACAATAAACTAATAAATTCCAAGGATAAGTACCGAGCACCATTCCAGCAACTTACAGAGCAGCTTGGTGTTGCAATGACTGCAAGAAATATTCAATTATAAACAAAGCTTGCTCTTATGTCTTAGATTGAAGAAATAGGGGGAGATAAGCATTCATATCTGCAGTCAAATTACCACTTTCCGCGGTCACTGAGGAGAAACAATCAGGTTTCGAAATATCGGTATCTGACCAGGAGTTATATGTTAGTGGGTTTCCTCCCCATTGGAGATCGTCTCCTACTTGGAGACTATAAGCTTGCTGAAGGCTCATTTGGAGAAGCATTTATTTTATTTTTCCCCATTCACCCACTCAAGCACATACTGTTAGTTAGGCAGAATGATCTGCCACTGCAGATATGAATGCTTATCTCCCCCTATTTCTTCAATCTAAGACATAAGAGCAAGCTTTGTTTATAATTGAATATTTCTTGCAGTCATTGCAACACCAAGCTGCTCTGTAAGTTGCTGGAATGGTGCTCGGTACTTAAACTTGGAATTTATTAGTTTATTATATATATATATATATATATATATATATATAGAGAGAGAGAGAGAGAGAGAGAGAGAATGGTACTGAGGATCAGCGCAATCTTAAAAACAGTGCTCAACCACAGTGGGAGCGACATTTGTTATATTAAAAGCAAGTTAAAATCAAGCTTCTAAAAACATCTACAAATTTGTTTCACGCTGTGCGGTCGTCAGGATGTGATGAGCTTGCGTTGCCAGTGCCACGTATATATATAGCTAGCTGGTTTGCTGTTGTTTTTTTCCCGTGCTACATGTGTTTTCAGGTGTTGGTTTTTTTCGCTGATAGGAACTTCCATCTGTGTCTGCAATTGTTAACCATTTCTGTTCTAACATTTAGAGTTGCCAACTGTGGTTTACATAGTATAATGTATTTCTCTGTTAGGCATAGATTGCATTTTTTTGAAATGTTGTTGTATGATGCTGCTCTTTTTAAAATTTTCCAAGATATGTTGTAGTCTATGTTTTTTTCTTTAAGTTTCCAAATGTATTTACTCAATTCTGTTTGGTTTTTGTATCTTTCTTTGTTGAATGATTGTTTATGGTTTGCATATCTAGTTTTGAATTGGTTTTCCGTGATACCTACATATGTTTCTTTTGCGTTCTCTGATGTTACAGTGGCTTGGTACACAATGTTGTTATAAAGGCATTTGTTGCTTAGGGGGCACTGTTCTTTTTTGGTACAGTTACAAGATTTCCTTTCGTTACCCTCCTTTTTTTCTGTGCTGCTTTTCATTTTGTTTGCTGAATCGATGGCATTTTTAAGGTTCGGCATACATGAATATGATAATTTGATGTTGTTTTTGTTGAATATCTTAAATAATTTATGGTCTTTTGGGAAAGATGATTTCAAGATTTTAAAGAATTCTTTCCCTACATTTGTTATAACTCTTGCATCATATGGGGGATTGTACCATATGATATTCCTTTTCCTGTTCTTTCTGCATCTTTTTGTATCATTGTCTGGATCGTATCTTAGTTTGTAATTGTAGCCACTTGTATGTAACGCCTCTTGGTATTCAGCTGTAGCGTTGTTGAATACTGTTTCGTTACATGACAAATTGGATAGTCTTTTATTTATGCTTTTGGGTATTGTTTTCAGTATGGAGGGTGGGTGATTGCTTTTGATGTTTACATAAACAGGCGTGTCATTTGGTTTCTTGTATGGTTTATATGTGTGTTGGTTGAGGTCTAACGTTATGTCTAAATAGTTCACTATCTTTTTGTTTGCTTCTATTGTGATTTTTAAGTTTTGGTTGTGGAAAATTTTACACAATTCTTTTTTCTTATTTTCAATATTTCTAGGGTTGTCATTCAGAGCGGCAAGGCCGTCATCCCTGTACAGTCCAGTTTGTTTTCCAAGTTTTTTTTGAATATTGGATAACATGAATAGTCCGACAAGCTCGCAAGTCTCGGCACCATCGTATGATCCCATTGTGACATCGAAAGTTGAATTCCTGCTTGTGTTCTTAATCCAGGTTTCATTTTTATTGTGCAGTAAAGTTTTCTTTGTGTGGAAAATGATTTCCATTTCTGACCCTGATATTTCTGTGTACTTGTTGGCAAATTTTATAGCTTTAGTTAGTAGCTTTTCATCTATAGATGGGTAGAAATCTACTATGTCAAATGTTATAAAAACTGTATTTTCTTGTTTATTGAGGTTTTTGAACCATTGTATTACTTCATATGTGTTTTTCCAGAGATTGAGTTCAGTGTTCTCTTTTATGTTTTTTATGGTTTTCTCTAAGATTTTTTTACTAATTTTCCCTAGTTCAGATTTGGAAGGGTTTATCAGTCTACATGTTGGGTTGTTCAAGAAATTGGGTTTGTGGTCTTTAAGTGTAATAAAGGCTTCTCTAGCTGCTGTGGTCTCTACTCTGTCACTTAGGTCCATTTGGTGCACAAGTTCCTTTTCTTTCTTTCTGATGTGATCATATGTAGCCTTGTCAGCCTTTCTGTAATTTTTCTGGATATTTTTATCAAGGAGTTTTGAGTACTCTTCAGGTTCTATTTTAAAAAGAGCAGCATCATACAACAACATTTCAAAAAAATGCAATCTATGCCTAACAGAGAAATACATTATACTATGTAAACCACAGTTGGCAACTCTAAATGTTAGAACAGAAATGGTTAACAATTGCAGACACAGATGGAAGTTCCTATCAGCGAAAAAAACCAACACCTGAGAAAACACATGTAGCACGGGAAAAAAACAACAGCAAACCAGCTAGCTATATATATACGTGGCACTGGCAACGCAAGCTCATCACATCCTGACGACCGCACAGCGTGAAACAAATTTGTAGATGTTTTTAGAAGCTTGATTTTAACTTGCTTTTAATATAACAAATGTCGCTCCCACTGTGGTTGAGCACTGTTTTTAAGATTGCGCTGATCCTCAGTACCATTCTCTTAACTGCTCCATACGTTGAGCACTTTGAATCAGCAAATTTTAAAATGGAAAAAATCAACTTTAAGCAATCCATCAAAAACATTCCGTTAGCTAAACCCCAGTGCTACATGAAGAAAATGATAGGACAAACGGAAAAATTCATCAAAAATATGAGATGGAAAGCATTTTTCTTTTTAAACCCCAACGCTAAAAAAGAGGATAAAAATACATACGACTTCAAGTCATGGCGAGTACCACCAGCCATTGAAGAAATGAAAACATTTGAAGAAAAAATGAGAAGAATGTTAGCCAACATAGATTTCAAAAAATCTAATAACAAATTTCAATCAGCGTTAGAAAAGGAAATTAAACAAATTCAAAATGACACCAAAATATTTGTGAAGGCGGATAAAACCAATAACTTTTACAAAATAGAACCTGAAGAGTACTCAAAACTCCTTGATAAAAATATCCAGAAAAATTACAGAAAGGCTGACAAGGCTACATATGATCACATCAGAAAGAAAGAAAAGGAACTTGTGCACCAAATGGACCTAAGTGACAGAGTAGAGACCACAGCAGCTAGAGAAGCCTTTATTACACTTAAAGACCACAAACCCAATTTCTTGAACAACCCAACATGTAGACTGATAAACCCTTCCAAATCTGAACTAGGGAAAATTAGTAAAAAAATCTTAGAGAAAACCATAAAAAACATAAAGAGAACACTGAACTCAATCTCTGGAAAAACACATATGAAGTAATACAATGGTTCAAAAACCTCAATAAACAAGAAAATACAGTTTTTATAACATTTGACATAGTAGATTTCTACCCATCTATAGATGAAAAGCTACTAACTAAAGCTATAAAATTTGCCAACAAGTACACAGAAATATCAGGGTCAGAAATGGAAATCATTTTCCACACAAAGAAAACTTTACTGCACAATAAAAATGAAACCTGGATTAAGAACACAAGCAGGAATTCAACTTTCGATGTCACAATGGGATCATACGATGGTGCCGAGACTTGCGAGCTTGTCGGACTATTCATGTTATCCAATATTCAAAAAAAACTTGGAAAACAAACTGGACTGTACAGGGATGACGGCCTTGCCGCTCTGAATGACAACCCTAGAAATATTGAAAATAAGAAAAAAGAATTGTGTAAAATTTTCCACAACCAAAACTTAAAAATCACAATAGAAGCAAACAAAAAGATAGTGAACTATTTAGACATAACGTTAGACCTCAACCAACACACATATAAACCATACAAGAAACCAAATGACACGCCTGTTTATGTAAACATCAAAAGCAATCACCCACCCTCCATACTGAAAACAATACCCAAAAGCATAAATAAAAGACTATCCAATTTGTCATGTAACGAAACAGTATTCAACAACGCTACAGCTGAATACCAAGAGGCGTTACATACAAGTGGCTACAATTACAAACTAAGATACGATCCAGACAATGATACAAAAAGATGCAGAAAGAACAGGAAAAGGAATATCATATGGTACAATCCCCCATATGATGCAAGAGTTATAACAAATGTAGGGAAAGAATTCTTTAAAATCTTGAAATCATCTTTCCCAAAAGACCATAAATTATTTAAGATATTCAACAAAAACAACATCAAATTATCATATTCATGTATGCCGAACCTTAAAAATGCCATCGATTCAGCAAACAAAATGAAAAGCAGCACAGAAAAAAAGGAGGGTAACGAAAGGAAATCTTGTAACTGTACCAAAAAAGAACAGTGCCCCCTAAGCAACAAATGCCTTTATAACAACATTGTGTACCAAGCCACTGTAACATCAGAGAACGCAAAAGAAACATATGTAGGTATCACGGAAAACCAATTCAAAACTAGATATGCAAACCATAAACAATCATTCAACAAAGAAAGATACAAAAACCAAACAGAATTGAGTAAATACATTTGGAAACTTAAGAAAAAAAACATAGACTACAACATATCTTGGAAAATTTTAAAAAGAGCAGCATCATACAACAACATTTCAAAAAAATGCAATCTATGCCTAACAGAGAAATACATTATACTATGTAAACCACAGTTGGCAACTCTAAATGTTAGAACAGAAATGGTTAACAATTGCAGACACAGATGGAAGTTCCTATCAGCGAAAAAAACCAACACCTGAGAAACACATGTAGCACGGGAAAAAAACAACAGCAAACCAGCTAGCTATATATATACGTGGCACTGGCAACGCAAGCTCATCACATCCTGACGACCGCACAGCGTGAAACAAATTTGTAGATGTTTTTAGAAGCTTGATTTTAACTTGCTTTTAATATAACAAATATATATATATATATATATATATACGCGCGAAGGAGTGGCGCACCGAAACTATGGGTCTATTAAAAACTTGAAAAACTGGGAAAGTTTCCTCAGTGTTTTACCATCCAATTCCATGGATTATTTAAACCATCGAGCATATTAGCCAGCGTTCTGACCAGCCTGAACGGAAAAAAAACCGTCTGAATGATTGTTCTCGATCGTATTTGACTATGTCTTATCTCTGCAAGAGCTGTTACCTGAGTTCGAAAGAGACGGTTGGTTAGCCCAGGACAAGACCGAAGAGAAGTGAAAGCATCAAATCTTGTGCATGGAGATTCTGGAGGCCATAAAATACGAAGAGAAAAATATGGAGCACAAAGAAAACAGCTTCCACATCATTATGTCCCTGCCGTATGCATGATGAAAATGGCATAGAAGGTATTTGGCAATTGTGATCAAATTAACTCCACCAGAGAGAGAGAGAGAGAGAGAGAGAGAGACAGAGAGACAGAGAGACAGAGAGAGACAGAGACAGAGAGACAGAGAGAGAGAGAGAGAGACAGAGACAGAGACAGAGACAGAGAGAGATTAGAAACAAACAAGCAGTTAAACACGGATGAAGCTGATTTCTGTCCATGAATTATCACTTTAATTTTCAGGGTATACAAAGCCTGAATCAGAAAGCATTTGTTTTCTTTTTGTGTAGTCCTTCAATTTTTTTTGCAAAATACACCATTAGAATGGTCACACACAAAATACACCATTAGAATGGACACACACACAAAATACACCATTAGAATGGACACACACAAAACCGGCAGTCAGCGTGGCTTGCTTTCCGTAAATAATTAAACCTCGACGAATTAGCACACACACTGTCTGTGCCGTGAGAATGAGGATCCTCATCTTTCTGAGCGTCATTCAGAGGATGTTAGCCTACTATTCATGGTCCAAGATCAAGATAATGGCAGTGCGTGACTCGAAAAGATCTCTGATCTGACTTCTGGGACTTGCAGACCCCAAAGGATCTGGTTCCTATCGTAAATGAGGTGGATTTAAAACAGAAAGTAACTGAATGAAAAAACAAAAGTCTATACATTCTGGTTGTCAACGCCATGTGTTTGCTTTTAATTTCTGCATGCAAACACATGTATCGTGTTTTGCAACTGGTTGAATTTTTTTAATCAGTTTTCTGGTAATTAAAGAAAATAACAAGCAAACGACCAAACCCAAAACCAAATGAAATGAATAAGCCCAAACCAAACAAACGACCAAACCCAAAACCAAATGATATGAATAAGCCCAAACCAAACAAACGACCAAACCCAAAACCAGATGATATGAATAAGCCCAAACCAAACAAACTCAAAAAAAAAGAAACAAATAAGCATACAAGCAAACTGACAGGGAAAAATCGAATTATACCTGTAGCGATTTTCAGTCCGTCAACACCCAGACACCAGATTAACAATATCGAATTTGACGTTGCCCCCTACTTCCAGTATATCAGCTCGGCTGAGATCAACACCGTCTACCTCCGGCTGGTTGCTGAGTGGAACGTTGTACACGTCATTTTCAAGCGTTATTTGCAGGCGGTCAAACAGCAGAAGGAAGGAAAGTGTGAAGGATTGGCCTGGAATCAGAGGGAACTTTCCCAGGTATCGACTGGACTGGTACTGGGAGCCTTCTTTGATAGTCCAGTGCACCACCGCAGAAGAAGCGCTGTTATACCTGGAATCAGATTAGAATTCCATTCAGTTTACATTACTTGAAAAAAAAAAAAGAAACAGAAATGAAAAGCTCACTGTATCTGGCTAAACCTTATTATGCGTGCGAACGGCCGTTTTTAGATAAAAACAAGTTAATGATCATGTTAAAAAAAGAATAACACACATTAAACAGTTCGTTGTCTCTCTCTCTCTCTCTCTCTCTCTCTCTCTCTCTCTCTCTCTCTCTCTCTTATAGGTTTTCTGTTCCCCTCGCCCCCTTTTTGTACGTAATGATTAGCCGCCTATATCGGGTGTTGTTCGTTGTGGTCGTTGGGTGCTGTGTGCCTGGCTGCAGTGTTATCCGCAATGAGCGCACAGGAGGTTCTGTCGCAAGTCGGATACATGCTTACAGGCAATGAACACAAGGAGGAGGCGGCCCGGCGTTCGAAAACTTCACGTTTCCTTTGAGCGTCTGGTAATCTGAGCTGCTGGTCCAACTCCGCCAGGTGGGGCGATGCAGCCCCACTGTTTCCCAGGTGTCTGGGTCAATGTCAAAGCTCTGCTATATGGCCTTGAGTATGACCTTGAAGAGATCACCCTGTGAACGTTTACCTTCCGCCAGTTCATCGTAGCTATGGTTGAGTTAAAAGTCCTCACGACAGATGCTTCTAGGGGCACGTTGTGTGCTGCAGCAAGCTGCGGCACGTAGCGTCAGTTGTCTGGCGGATTAGTCAGCCGGCAGGCTTGGTTGAAGACTGTTTCTGCGTTGTGGAGGAGGCACCCAGCGTGGTCGATTCCCTCAGGCAGAAGCCCGGGTCGAGTTGTTCATTTATAGCTGAGGGATGTTTTCCTTCTTTCATAGTCAGTCGTGATGACGGCGTCTTCCTTGTTGCTCTCCACCCAAGGTCGTCATCAGGGTCACCGGGCGGCCGTCTTCATGCCGAGAGGCGACGGTCCTGAGCCGTATGAGGTCGTTTGGAGAAAAGTGTCGGACAGAGGTCACCAGGCTGCTGCGCGTAGATCGATGTCCACTTTGCGCCCATGAGAGACGTTTCAATGTATCGCTCCCTCCAAATGCCCCAAGAGGAAGGCCCTGCTACCCGTGCAGGTCACAGTGTCGCAGAATAGCAACGCCTGTCCACGAATTGCCCCATGGCAGCCTAGTGAGCCGTCCCTCGGCGACACAGGCTAGATCCGTTGTCACTGCTGATACGAGGAAGTAAGTTTTCCGCAGAAGATGGCCATTGCTGCTGCTCTTGCCGACTCCATTTTACACAATGTCTCTATTCCGCGTTTGTGTGTCCAGATCACCGAGAATGACGAACTTACCTTCTTCGGCACGGCTGCTCTCAGGGCTAGAGCCTCCAGGTCCCAATAAAAATTGTCTTTGGCCTCCACATAGTCCTGTCATGGGGGATAGCACATGACTGGGGCACAGTGCTTTATACTGATGGAGAGCCAAGGTGTCACAGCTCATTCAAAATAACATTGATCTAGTTGCAAAGTGAGACGACTGCAGGCGGAAATCTAAACAAATCTTAAATAAATGTTAGCGAACCGCCCAGAGAAACGTGGACAAACGAGTCACAAGACAAAACACAACGCGTTTCGACCTCTTAGGTCTTCCTCAGGTGAGAAATAAACGAATAAAACAACGAAAACTCACTTCTTCCTTGCGCTGAACTCTGAAGCGATCTGAAGCGATCAAAGCTAAGTGAATTTTCGTTGTTTTATTCGTTTGTTTCTCACCTGAGGAAGACCTAAGAGGTCGAAACGCGTTGTGTTTTGTCTTGTGACTCTGTCCACGTTTCTCTGGGCGGTTCGCTAACATTTATTTAAGATTTGTTTAAAATAACATTGATTAAGTGATTGAATAAAAGATTAGTCGCGTGCACATGATAATTTCTTTTTTTCTTCTTCTTCTTTTTTTTTCTCCTTTTTTTCTCATCTTCTGTGCCATCTCAGTGGCAGTGCACTCACGCCGTTCATTCCAACACCCTGTCCACAGTCATAGCCTGGCCCGGCCCACCGGGCACAATTTACGTAAAAACATGCATTCAAATAATAAAAAAAATCGTATGTTTTCACATCAAATCATTTTTCATGTGATTTACGGCAGTTTTCGTGTGAAACAGCAGTTGTCTATCATTTTATCTATTTTCTTGTATAAAAAGTCATAATATTACTGTTTTGATGTTAAAACAGCCATGCGTACTCTGTGTGTGAATGCGAGTGCGTGCGTGCGTGCGTGCGTACGTGTGTGTGTTTGCGCGCGCGCGCGCGCGCGCGCGCGCGCGCGCGCGCGTGTGTGTGTGTGTGTGTGTGTGTGTGTGTGAAAACAGACACAACTGCTGTTTTAACATGAAATATTCAGATGAAATAGTGAACATAGCCTTTTGCAGTTAGTATGATCCGATTGACTGTTATCATATAAGAACAGTTTACTTACCGACTTATTTTTCATAGCGAACAAAGACCTATTCTCAATAGTGATTAAATCTATAGATTTATATTATTTGCGATATGGGATGGGGTAAATGACCGTTTCCAGTGCTCGCATAACGATGTTTACAACTCTGAACTAAATTCTCTTGACTTTTTGGTGTTAACAGAACTCAGAATCAGGCATCCCGGGTCATTAAAGATGCACTTAAGTCAACTCTGATCCAAGCCATGGATTAGGACTTTAGAGCCTCGAAAGCAGACGAGATAGTAAAGGTCTCCTACAGGCTGTAAAGTTTAAGAAGACAAAGAATCACCCCATGCACAAAAGAATAAATGCAGACTGAAGCGCAGCAGCTTTGTGCACAACGCACGCAGACTTGAGAGACAGGATCCTGATTTTTTGCAACAAGAAAACAAGAAAAATTCCGTCAAACAGTTCACTACCATCATGGAAAAGAAATCAATTCCCAGAAATCAGAGTCACCATTCCTAACATTCTAACAAAGGGCATACATTTCAGAACTGGAGAGGAAAGCAGTAACCCTTCTCTACATAGAGCAAACATACCCCAAAGAGTTCTGGATACATGCTTATACAGATGGTTCAGCAGAAGAGGCACTGGAAACGGAGCTGGAGTAAATAAATAAATATATAAATAAATAAAAATGGATAAAAATATAAAAAACATAAATAAATATATAAAAAAATTAAAAGAATAAAGATTATTGCCCAGGGAGTGCTTTGTTTGTTTGTTTCTTTGTTTTTTATTTCAGTTCGGAGCCATCTCAAATGGGGAATCTTTCGTGAACTGATATGTGTTTAAGAACATTTGCCTCGTTTTAGCAGTTTGTATTATGACTATTTGTCACCTTCCTGCGCTTAGGAGAAGTATATCAAAATTCAAAATCCCAACACTTTTTGTTTATCATAAAGTACTGATTAATGAGAAAAAATACACGTTACAGTGAGTAGCAGGATCAATACTTACAGTGAAAACGGTTAGCATATTAAATGTGGAAATGTATATATACAACTAACAGCGATTAAACATAGATTGATATTACATTTAAACAGCAGTGAAAACGTAGATGTTAATGGTAGAGTTAAATTAAACCTCGTATGAAAGCCAGAACAGAATTGGCGAGACGTCAAATGAAGGAACAACCACATTGCAAAAGAGACAAAATGCGTTTCGACCCACTGGGTCTTCTTCAGACAGAACAAACAACATTCAAAACAATGGAAACAAAGGATGAACAAATGGTCACTTGTCTCTACGACTTGTGAGCAAACTGTAGCTTGGGTGAAAAACGAAATCTACAAAAAGGAACAGAACAGAGGTGAAAATTAAAAAAATCACCCCTCCCAAACAAGGAGGATGCAGAACTGGTAAAATTACACAGGAAAATGCGAGGGGTTTTGCCAATGGCGTACAAAAAGGATTCCAAAGAAGGGAAGAAACGCTGGCAGTTGCAATAGACATGGAAGATGCATACAGCAAAGTCCAGTTCTCGCTTTTCATTGAGCTACTCCTTCACCATGCAGTCAACAGGACACTTACACATTGGACTACAGCAGCTCGTCAGGAACGATCCGTGTCCTACGACCTGGAGACTGAATGGCTGAACCTCATAAACTGTTCTTGGGATTACCACAAGGGTGTTCGCTCCCCCCTGTTTTTACACTGTTTACTCTAAAGATCCTGCAGACCTCAACAAAAACGGAATTGCTAGAGTGTTGGCACTGGTTGACAATCGACTGATTTACACAACATCAAAGAATGCTCAAAAAAGAACGAAAGCACTTCAGTGGCAATTAAACATTGCTCAGTAGTGTCAAGAAACTGATTCGTCCATCAACCCTACAAAAGCCTAGATATTGATCCACTCTCTCGAAAACAAGACATCAAGACAATCACCCTCACCAGTTTTCCTTCAATGGAATACATACTGGATCAACTGACAACCCACGCTATTTGGGTATAGGTTGTGAGAGAATGCTGATCTTCAGAAAACCTGTCGAGAATACTGTACGTACGTGCGAAAAGGGCCTGTCAGCCATTAAAGCAGTGAACAACGTCATAACGGCATTGCACAACGCCATCTCTACCGACTATATCACTCAGTCGTACTCAGTGTGACTGACTATGGATTAAGGCATCCAACACTGTCCCAGAGCAGTTTCCTGATAGTTGAACGAATTCAATATGAAGCGGTGAGACTGATCTTGTGCACATCGAAGTACACAGGAATTTGCAGGATACCTGCTTAACCTGCAGTCAGCGCAGATTAAACATAAACTAGAACCGGTAAAGGTATATTTTACAGCACTTGAAACCCCCCCAAACCCATTGCATGCAGCAGTCAAAGAAACAAAAGACACACATCTAGGGCGTGGAAAGTCGTGGACGGGACAGACAGGAGACAACATACAGCTTGTGTGCCAGTTATCGGAACTAGAAACAACGGAGGAATGGGAAAAAGCATCCAGTCCACTTCAAACACCTCTACCACGTTGCTGTCACTCCAGATCTCGGAAGACTGGCCAGAAGGCAAAACCAACGCAGACATTCAGTTGTAGGAGTAAAACCTCAGCATGAAAGAAGATACTGTTGTACACGCTGAAGATTCCGTCACCAAAGGTAAGTCAGGCTGGGGCTACACAGTGAAACAGAATGGTCGAGCTATCCAGGAAGACATTGGTGCATACAGTTTAACAACGTCAACAACCGAGGGGAAAAGCGGTGCCACAAGCACTCCTCTGGCTGTTATCCACAGACCAGCTTTGATCTCAACAAGCCATGATACCGACTGACTCCATGAACCTGCTTCAAAACGTGGACAGCGGAATGGGAATGCTTGGCATGAAATTATGTGCAGCCTTCGGTTGGAGAAACTCACATAAATGTACTGCCCAGGACATGCAGGTATCAAAGGATATGAGAAAGCAGACAAATTGTCAGGCAAGGCAAAAGTCAGAACTGGATTATAGCTCGGCCAAACTGATGTGTTAAGACATCTAAAGAATCACCTCAAGAAACAGAGTCAAAGCCACTGTACCATACACTAACTTTCAGAGCTCAATATCACCAGAGGAAGTAGCCACGCATCCAGACTTTAAGGAACAGCAAGAAACCTCACCAACCAAACAAACACTGGAAGAATCTCTAGGCCAACACTGCGAAAACTCCTAGAGGATGGGTCTGACTGGTACTGGGCCTTTCCAACGGTGGAGGCAAACGGCAAGACACACGTCGGCTGGGGTAGCACGCTATTGGAGTC
>JAMYXO010009052.1:0-10133 GCA_033310375.1 Conus canariensis
AACAAAAAACAAAAAAAAACCAAAACAAAAAAAACACACAAAAAAACAACAAAAAAAAAAAAAAAAACAAAAAACCAAAAAAAAAAAAAACAAACACAAAAAACAACAAACAACAAAAAACACAAAAAAAAAAAAAAAAACAAAAACCACCAAAAAAAAACAACCCAACCAACCCAAAACACAACAAAAAAAAAACCAACAAAACAAAAAAAAAAAAAAAAAAAACCAAAAACCAACAAAAAAAAAAAAAAAAAAAAAACACAACCAAAAAAAAAAAAAAACAACCAAAAAAAAAAACAAAAACAAACCCAAAACAAAAAAAAAAAAACAAAAACAAAAAACAACCCAAAAAACAAAAAAACACAAAAAAAAAACCCAACAAAAAAAAAAAAACAAAACAAAACAAAAAAAAAAAAAAAAAAAAAAAACAAAAAAAAAAACAACAAAAAAAAAACAAACAAAAAAAAAAAAAAACAAAAAAACAAAAACACAAAAAAAAAAAACAAAAACACACAAAAAACAAAAAAAAAACCAAAAACACAAAAAAAAAACCAAAAAAAAAACAAAAAAACAAAAAAAAAACAAAAACAAAAAACCAAAACAAAAAACACAAACAAAAAAACAAAACCAAAAACAAAAAAAAAAACAAAACAACAACAAAACAAAACAAAAAAAAACAAAAACAAAAAAAAAAAAAAAAAAAAAAAAAAAAAAAAACAAAAAAAAAAAAACAAAAAAAAACAAAAAAAACAAAAACACCCAAAAAAAAAAAAAACCCAAAATCCCCACACGGACTATCATGATCGTGTGGGGATGTGGGAAAGAACAAGGAACTTTTTTATAAACATCTATAACAATAATTCAAACAGTAAAAAAGCCAATTTTTCTCACGGTGGGTTGCTTTTATGACTGGCCGTATGTTTGATGCTTTTTCCCACTGCTGATTGCTTTATGAGTGGTCGTATGTGTATGGGTGCTTTTCTACTGGTGATACTTTTTGACATCGTATGGTGTACATTTTCATCGCTTTCGCGCGAGCATCTGTGTCAAAAAAATTGCCCCGTTTTCGTACTTCTGCGGTTGTTAAAGTCAACAATGAAACAGGGAAAAATTTAATTGTCACAACCGTAAAAACGATTTTTTGTTGCTGACTGGGGGGAGGATAACTAATTAACAATCGGGCTTTTTAAAAAAAAAAAAAGGTGGTTCGACGTCATTTATTTTTAAAAAAAAAAAAAAAAAAAAAATTGCCTTGCTTTTATTTTGGGTGCGGGGTGATGGGGGGAAAGGTTTGGGGGGGAGGGGGGAAGGGGGGAAAATCGGGAGGGGTGTGGTGGGGAAAAGTTGGGGGCGGGGCGAAAGGGGGAAAAGGGGGGGGGGGGGGGGGGGGGGGGGGGGGGGGGGGGGGAGGAGGGGAAAGTACGAAAAACAGAACGCATTTTGTATGTTATGGGTTTTTTGTGCTGTGGTGTGTGTGTGGGTTGTGTGGTTGGTGTGTGTGTGTGTGTGTGGTGTGTGTGTGTGGTTGGCTTTAGTATGTGTGTGGGCGTGTGCTTTTGTGTGGGGGGGGGGGGGGGGGGCGTGTCTTTAGTGTTGGTGTGTGGGGTGGTGTTGTGGTGTGTGTGTGTTTATGGATTGTGTGCCCGCCCCTTTGGGGTTTTTTTTTTTTCTGCCTTTTTTGCCCTTCCCCCCTCTCTCTCTCTCAAAATTTTCTCGATTTTTCCCCCTCTCTCCCCCTCCCCCTCTCTCTCTCTCCCCCCTCTCTCTCCCCTCTCTCTTCTCTCTCCCTCTCTGGGGGGAGGGTGGTGTCACTCAAGCTTCCAAAGTTAACATTTGGAACGAAGCCCGATACTTTATTTTAAATGTGAATCTGCAATCATTCTGAGGCGGGGGGGTTTGCGTTGCAGAAATAGCCAGCAATTTTAAGTTTTGGGAGATTGTGGGAGCATTGTTTCTGCTTTGCTTTTCACTATGTATTTTGTATTGTCAAAAAGGGTTGATTGTGTTGTGGAATTGAAGATTCGGAAGTGGAGAAGGGTGCAACGATTTTGCCCTCCTCGCTTTTTTCTTTGACAACTTTTACTTGGGAAAGTGGGTAGTGGAATAACCCCCGACCTCTGAAAAGTCAGGGGGGGACAAGGGGGACAGTTTGTGGAAACGAAAAAAAACTGAAGGCGCCAGCGGAACCTCAACTACCCCCAGCCCCTCCCCTGGACGCGCTTGTCTTGAGCCCAATCCTGAAGGATGTCATCTCATGCAAGCAGAACGTGAACATTAAGTTTGCTGGCTGAAAAGGATTTGGAAAAGGTAGGGAAAGAGGAATGGAAAATTTAAAGGTACGTGTGTGGGTTTCATGAGGATGTCCCCTGGGTTTTTTTCAGACATGAAATATTTTTCAGACAAAAATTTGCACGATGAAAAAAATTAAATTTTTTTTTCGGAAATTAAACAAAGAAAAACAATAATTTTGTGGTAAATTTTTTTAATGGGGAAAAAAAATGACAAGAAGATAAAAGAGAGACAAGGGAAAGAAATGGTCCCGTTTATAACAGGAAATTTTAACGGTTTTTTAACACTGAATGTCTCCGTCAAACAGTGTGTTGTAAGGGTGTGTGTTTTGTTTTGTGGTGGTGTGTTGTGTGTGGTGTGTGGGTGTTGGAGTTGCGTGCATCTGGCGTGGTGTGTGGTGGAGCGGCGTGCGTGGCGGCCGGGGCGGCCCCTGGATTTGTTGTGGTGTGTGTGTGTTGTGGGGTTTGTGTGTGTGGTTGGTGTGGGGTGTGTGTGGGTGTGGTACGGCCTCGTGCGTCTGCGTGTTTTTTTGGGGAGAGAGAGAGACAGAGAAGAGAGAAGAGAGTGTGGTGTGTGTGTTGTGTTGTGTGTGTGTGTGTGTTTGGTGTTTGGGGGGGTGTTGTGGGTTTTGTCAACGTATAACCACAGACTGCCAATTGGGTTCAAGGGGAAAAACCACCTTTGACATTTGATTGGTTTTTTTCCCCCCCTTCGTCAAAGACTGCAACATATGTACACAAACACACACACACACACACACACACAAACCACACACACCCCACACACACACACACACACCCACACACCACACACACAACATACATACAACACGCACGCACGCACGCACGCACAACGCACGACGGCGCGCGAGCGCAAGCACACAACACCACACCACACACACACACACACACACACAACACCACACACACACACACACACAACAAAACACGACAAAGACAAGACAGAGACAGAGACAGAGAAAGAGACAGAGACAAGACAAAACAAAAGACAGAGACAGAGACAGAGAACAACAGATAAAAAGAAGATCTGAAGAAACAATAAAAGCAGGCAAAATTCCATCATTTCCAATGTAGTAGCAAAGCCCGTTCCCTGTTCCCCCCCCCCCCCTCCTCTCTTCCTCTCTCCCCCTCTCCCCTCTCTCCCCCCTCCTCCTTCCCCCTCTCTTAGTGCGTAAGAAATAAATGTTATGGCGGGCTGTAAACTGTCGAGGAACGACCACGTTGAAAAAAACCGTCAACATTTTGTCGTGCGGAATTTTCAGAGTAAGATACTCTTGTCAGCCTCTGTCAATAGGAACCAATTGCACTCGTTCATTTTAATTGCCGTAAAGTTTCGGGCCCGTTAGTCTTCCCCAAAAATAAAACCGAAAAAAAGCAAGTTGTAGATTTGCACCGTTAGGAAGACTTTAATGCCAAAGCATAATCAAAGGGCGGCACTTCGATTAATTCCACTGGTTTTCCAGTCCCAGAGAAAAAGAATACAAAATACCCCCGATCTTCTTTTTAAGTAGGGGGAAAAGGGTGATCCTTTTCCGGATCATCGCCTGAATGCGTCTATATGACGGGAACGGTTAAATGCTTTGATCAAAGAAAAGAAAAAAAGAAGAAGAAAGGGGAAGAAGAAAAAAAAAAGAAGAAGAAGAGGGGAAAAAAAGAAGAGGAAGGAGAAGAAGAAGAAGAAAAAAGAAAAGAAAAAAAGAAGAAGAAAGGAAGAAAAGGGGGGAAGAAAATAAGGAGAAAAGAAAGCAAGAGGGAAGAAGAAGAAAAAAAAGAAGAAAAGAAGAAAAAAAAAAAGAAGAAGAAGAAGAAAAAAAAGAAAAAAAGAAGAGCAAGAGGAAGGAGAAGAAGAAGAAGAAGAAGAAATAATGAAAAAGCGAGTTCTTCAGGTTTACCTCATGACTAGATTTCTGAATATTTTCCAAGAAGTTAATTGTAAAAGTGGGGGCGCGTGTGTGTGTGTGTGTGTTTGGGTGTGTGTGGTGTGTGTTTTGGGGTTGTGTGTGTGGGGGTGTGTGTGGTGTGTGTGTGTTTGGGGGGGGGGGGGGGGTTGGGGGGCGTGCGTGCGTGCTAGTGGCGTGCGTGCGTCCGTGCGTGTGTGTGTGTGTGGGGGTTTTGTGTGTGTGTGTGTGTTGTGTGGTGTGTGTGTTGTGTGTGTGTGTGTGGAGTGGGAGGGGCGGAATAGAGGGAAGAAATTAGGCGTTCGCTGTCTGTGCATGCAAAGCTTTTTTTTTCCGTTAGGGGGGCGCAGTAATCCAAGCGACGACGAAATTTGAACTGAAAAAAAAAAAAAAAAATTAAGTGTGTCAGCATAAAAAAAAAAAACCCCCCTGAGTTTCAATGACGCTTTGAAGAATTTCTAGACCCCTCCTCCTCTCCTCTTCTCCTCTTCTCCTCTCTCCTCCTCTCTCTCGTTTTCACCTCCCTCCCTCCCCCCCCTTTTTTCCTCTCTCTCTTTCCGGACCCCCGTGGTCGGTTCGGGGATATAAAAAAACACGGAAAAATTTCCCTGTTCCCCCTAAACAATGAAAAAGGGGAAGACATTTTTTTGTGTGCGTCTCGGAAAAAAGACGAAAAAAAAGTGTTCCTTTAGTGTTTACGTTTTTCCAACAAAACGTATGGTGTGTGTGTGTTGTGTGTGTGCGGGGCGTGCGCGTGCGCGTGCGTGTCTGTGGTGTGTGTGCGGTGGGCGTGCGGCGAGCGTGCGTGCTTTGGGGCGTGTGTATGTGGTGTTTTGTGTGTTGTGTGTGTTTTGTGTGTGTGTGGGGTGTGTGCGTGTTTTGGCCTGTGTTGTGATGAAGTTGAAATACAGCACAAACAACAGGTTTTTACAACCAGTTCTTTTGGGAATACTCAACAAACGCAAAGAAATAACCTTTAGTGAACGCTTTCCATACTTTTTCTAATTACAAAATTGCAATTTCTCCTAAATGCCATCATTCAGCTGCTTTTTTATTCTTGAAAACAAAGACTCAATTTAAATTATGCCCTGCAAATATTGTAGCATCCATGGAATTGCGCACTGCTAAGATTCGATATTTAATGTAACTTTAAAAACAAAGCAAAAAAAAAAAAAAATCAGATGTCATTTATCACTGATTATAGAAAAAAGAAAAGTCTGTGAATTTTCTTTACTGGGAAACAAAATGAGGCAGGTTTTATAAAATTTTGTTGAACCAAAACATAAACCCGCGGGGAAAGAATAATTTAACAGGGTTTGTTTTTTTTTTTTCAAAATAAAGACATTGACGAAAACGATAGCGGTCATGAATTTTAAACCCAGTGCCCCCAAAGACAGAAGTCGCGACGACGTGAGAATGCCCGGGACTGAGGCAAGGCAGCTCCGAATGAAATGAACGACATCTTTACGAAGGGGAAAACAGGGGGAAAAAAACGCAGAAGGCCTTCAAAGAAAATTCCCAACCCCTTTTCCTCACCAAGGGCCTTGCCCCGTTTAATTCCCAACCCTTCTCCTCAAAATGAACCCGGAATGAGGCAGGGGGAACAGTAAACAACAAACAATAGGTAACTCTTGCTCCCATATGGGAAAACCAACTCAAGTAACTTTTATTTTCCAACCCCGACACAACCTTTTAAACTTAATAAAGCAGACAACCTAAAAGTGGGGGAAAAACAAGCGCAGGCCAAAAACCCCTCCTCCTTAAGTAAAGACCTGCAAAGATTGAACTTAAGGGGAGGGGGGGTTTTACGAAGAAGAAAATGGGAAATAAAATTAAGAAAATATAATAAATATGAAAATAACTGCATGAGTGAATCATCGTAATCCCTCTCGAAGGCAGATCTATTTTTTATTGGGCCGCTCCAGGCCCTTTCGTCCCCTGGATCGGACCATCAGGGGGACACGACGATTGTGTCTGGGGGTCCGCGGCCCAAAAAGAGACACACCACAGCCACAATACTTGGTTTTTCTCACTACCAAGGGTTCAAAAAAAGAATCAACAGCACCCCCAAGCAGCCAGCGGGGTATAAATGAAACAAAAAAAGAAAATATAGGGAGGAAAAAAGCTCTGAAAAACTAAAGACATTATCAAAAAGCATAAAATTTTGGGGAAATCTTTGAGCCTACGCCTGGGGACCCAAGTCCTTGCACTGTGAACCCCAACCTTCCCTCAGCCAAGCCCTTTGGCACTCACCCCCAAACCCCCTTCTCCTCAGCCAAGTCCTTGCACCCTAAATTTCCCCAACCCCTCCTCGCCAAAGTCCTTGCACTGTCAACCCCGCCCTTCTCCTAGCCAAAGCCCCTTGCACTGGAATACCCATCCTTCTCACCAAGCCTTTGCACTGTGAATACCCAGTCCTTCCCTCACCCAAAGTCTTGCACTGTCAATTCCCAACTCTCTCCTCACCAAATCCTTGCACTGGGGGACAGCGGGGCCAAAAACCCTTTCCCCCCCCCTTGGCCTTTTCTGCATTCCTCTTTACCCCTACTGGATTCGAACCTGCACTTCGAAGGGGCGGGTGCCCAAGGCCGGGTCCCGTAGGACAGGCCGTCCCGGGCACTTAGCATCCCCACCCCTTTCCCTGTGGTGATTTGGGGACATGTCAGCCTTGATAAGCTTATTCTGATTTCAGCTCAGCCGGGGTCCAGCGACACTTTGCCAGCTGCGTCGGAAATGCTTTAGGGCTGGGGGTGACAAAAGGCCATCGAAAACATCCGCCATCGCACTGGGGGTTCTGGCTCTCGCTGAATCCGTCCAGTTGGCCCCCTCCTCTTTATCTCTGCCTCGTGTCTCGCCTCCAGCTGCTGCGATCCCCCTCTCCCCTTTTTCCCCTGCGGGTTCCATGCAGGGCTTGACGTGTGGTGCTGGATGCGGGCCCCCCGAGAGTGTGCCCAATCCACCCCGTTTCCCCCTCCGCAGAATCGCTGGCCACGGTTCCCTGTCCTGCTTGCTTCCATAGATTTCATTGTTGATCTTCTCGGGCCCCATCTGTTTTTGAAGATGCGCCTCAGGGGTTTTTGATGAAGGTCTGAATTTTTGCTGTATTGTTTTGGGTCACATTGTGAGCGCTTGTTTTTATTTATAAAAGGGCAATGCGGTCACATGCTCTCCTTGCTCCGGGCTCGAGGGGTAAATTTTTGGCTCAGATCCCTCCACTGCTACCTGAAGTGGCCTAGGCGACTTTTCAGATTGTGGACGTTTTTTCTCCGTTCTTTTGAATTAAAAGTTTGTGTGCCAACTTTTTTTCTGCCTATCCGTTTAGGTCAGGCATTGAGTTTTTTTGCCTCAGAATGTGATGATATTTCATTCTTGATGGTCTTTTATCATTGTAAGTGAACTCTATCAAAGGTTGTGGAATAGCGTTAAAAGGCACATACGTAACACCTTTTTAGACAGAACTTGTGTTCTTCCTTATAGTCCCGTGATGTGGAAATATGGGGAATTTCTACGACTTTTTTCTTTTCCATTTTAAAATTAAATTTTTTTTGTTTTTTTCCGATACCCTCTTAAATAGGGAAGAAAAGAATGATGAATGACAACGACACGACGATGACGCTAAGATAATGAAAAAGTGTCGGGAGAAAAAACTTTTGATGCAGTGCGTTGCGTTGTGTGTAATTTGAGTGGTGCGTGCGTGCTGCGTGCTGCGTGGGTGCGTGCACCGCGCGCGCGGTTGGGGTTTGTATGTTTTTTTTCGGTGTTTTCTGGGTGTTTGTGTTTTTTCCTAAAAACAGAGGTATGTATAATGGTTATAAAATCAAAATGAAAAAACAAAAATGATGACAGAAAATTTGATAAAAGTGCTAATAATGACGATATTAACAGAAAAAGAGGAAGAGGAAGGAAAGAATCAAGATATAATTATTTTTTTAAACCCCCTCTTTTTCTCTTTTTTTTCTACCGCCTTGGTTTTTGGGTTTAATATTTTCATTGAGGAAAAGAGCCGGTTTGTGGCACACCACTTGGAGAGAGTCCCTGGCCCCTTTGTTGAATAGTCGGGAAAAAATGACCCTGCCACTCTTCATTTCCGGCCGGGGGGGGGGGGGGACAACCTTTTCCGTGGCGTCAGTGAATAAAACTGGGGGTTTGCTGATGCAAAACCAAAAGGGCAAGGACGGCTTGGATGATGGGAGTCAGCGATACCGGCCACCCCTGTGGGTCTTTGAAACCGCAAATGGGCGCCTCTCGCATAGGGTTGTTTTTCCCCCTTTGGGTTTCACCTGTTTTTCCCGAAACTTCACAGACCGTTTTGGACTGTTTTAATGCTCGGTTTGTATCTATCTGGTGACTGTCTTTGGTTTTAGAGGACAAAGAGAGAGAGAGAGAGAGAGGGAAAGAAAACAGACAGACAGACAGACAGACAGACAGAGTTCTAAAAATTCGGATAGTTTTCATCTCTGGTGTCTGTCTTTGTGGGGAGAGAGAGAGAGAGAGAGAAGAGAGAGAAAGGGGGAGAGGGGAGGAGAGAGAGAGAGAGAGAAGAGAGAATTCTAAAACTTCGGAAGTGTTTTCATCTCTGGTGAAACTGTCTTGTGGGAGAGAGAGAGAAGGGAGAGAGAGAGAGAGAGAAGAGAGAGAAGAGAGAGAGAGAGAGAGAGGGGAGAGAGAAGAGAGGAGATTCTAAAAATTGGGTAGGTTTTTATCCTGGGATTTTTTCTTTGTGTGGAGAGAAGGGAAAAGAGAGACAGAGAGAGAGAGAGAAGAGAAGAGAGAGAGAGAGAGAGAGATCCCAAAACTTTTACTAGTTTGCATATCTGGGGATCGAAAGTGCCCACCAGAATAGAGATGGGAAAACAAAACGAAAAGAGGAGAGAAAAGGAAGCAAAAAGGGGAAAAGAGAAAAGAAAGAGAAAGAGAGAGAGGAGAGAGAGAGAGAGTCTGCGTTTTACTATATCTTAAAAAATTGCGTGTTGAAGAGGGAGGAAATTTATGAAAACTTAGGCATGGTTAGATGGTTGGGGGAAGGGGGAAGAAGGGGTCAGCGTAAGTTTTTCATTTTAAAATTTCGTGGAGGTAGCTCAAAGGCTGCCGTCATTTCTCACCAAGATGAAAATACCGGGGGGGCCGAACAAGGGGGGGGGTCACAAAAGCCATCCCCTACAGGACTTTTTTTTCTGTGAAAGCGAGCGGGGCCGGGGAAACCCGGGCTTTTTTAACCCTTGATGCAAACCGTCCTTTCAAATTCCCCGGGAAAGGGAAAAACTGGTTTTTTTGAATGTTCACTGAGGTATTTCTCTTGCAACATGGGCGAGAAAACTCATCGATCTTTAAGGACCAAACTTTTTTTACCAAAAAAAAGGATAAAAAAAACATTCCAACAGAGATGCGTGTCGGGGCCTGGGGCAGTATACAAACGAATTGGGGGAAATGGTAACGAGTGCATTCTGAGGTACTGAGCATTTCTCAGGGTCTTTGCGCAGCTGGGGCATCAGAGTGATTTTTTTTCCCCTGGATTGTGCCTCAAACTGTTTTTCCCGGGAGAACAGCACTTTTCATCTTTTCTTTTCCCCCACCTCCACCCCCACCACCCACAACAACAACAACCTGTTCCCCCTCGTCCGCGCCCTTTTTGAAATGACGGCTACCGGGTACAGCACGGATTTCCTACGGCCACTTTCACGGATTGGTTCTGCCGGGGGGGACACGGCCTCAAAACCCCGGCTCACATGGCCACCCCAAGGCCAGAGCTAGGGAAAAAAAAATCGACAAAAAAAACTTGATTCCTAAACGCCCAACGCCACTGAACAGACTTCCCCTGCCCTGCTGCGGTAGGACAAGCCTGTCCCACATCGGTTCGTCACAATGACCGGTCTCCCCCCCCCCTCCCCCCCCCCCCCCCCTCATCCCGGCTTCAAATTTTTCCCCC
>JAMYXO010009053.1:0-5000 GCA_033310375.1 Conus canariensis
ATTAGATTTCCCTGGCACTGGGAAAGCCTTTGTTTGTAACATTTTCAAGCAGCTTCAAGCAGCGAACGGGTTAAATATGCAGGATGCAGGGTCAACGTATGTCAGATGTTAACCATGTATGGAGCACAACTTTATGGCATGCAGGCCCATCCTTCTTCTACTACCAACTTCCCTCCCCTGATTATGTATCTACTTGTTGTTAAGCGATCGGACAGAGTTACACTCCACAAATTATGTATTTACTTGCTGTTTAGCCAACGGACAGAGATATCAAAATGTTAAAATCTGACACCACAAATTGTTTGAATTCACAACTGTCAGCTCTGCTGGCAAATACTTCAACCATTTGGCAGGAATGAGAGCGCTTATAGTGTTTCAGTTGTGTGTGTGTGTGTGTGTGTGTGTGTGTGTGTGTGTGTGTGTGTGTGTGTGAAAGAGAGAGAGAGAGAGAGACAGAGAGAGAGAGAGAGAGAGAGAGAGAGAGAGGGAGAAAGAAGTTTATTACTATTAAGCTTACAGCCCATTTAGCAAATCGGCGCGATCGAAAAAACGCGACACGACACGATCTCATTGTCATGGAAACCACAGCAATGTTGTTTTTTTCTTTCATATTACATGGCAAAGTTGTGAATGACAAAGTGTTCCTGATATGCATACACAACCCGTTCTGCAAAGGACTGTCACCCCAGGTAGAATTGGACCAGGCCGTGGAGAGCGTGCAATAGCCGCACAGCACGTGCTTGAATCTTAGCGTGATGTGTGCTGCTGGCACGTCTTCCTTTTCGCAGGTGGGCTAGCTTGACACGTTCCTCAGATGACATGTTCCTGTGTTCTTGTTTAATATACCAGAACACACAGTCGTCCTCCGTATTCGGCATGCAGGAATATTCTAAAACAATGTCATCTGACTCGCACAACAACACATCTACACCATCTGACTTACGCAGCACAACCTTTCTGAATGCTATGTTCCTGTGCTTATCTCGCAGATGTCTCTGTACCTGCCGATCTGTCAAAGTGGCAACATAGTCTTTCACAATCCCCGTGTCAAAGCCTGCCACTGTTCTTTCTATAATGTCTTCAAGGCCTGGGTTGCTGACAGGGTGCTGGAAATCCTGATGTATGTCGCCATAGTCCGACTGATCTGAATGCAAAAGTCCGAGACTGTCTTGTACATGCAAAGTGTCAGACTCGCTGTCGATGTGTGCAGACATGACGTGTTGCTCTTCAACATTTTGTGTAAACAGTAAACAAGTGGGGTGTTTTTTTGCTTCCATAAGAAAACCTAACACAGAGAAACTTTTATTCAAGACTGGCACAGCCTTTTAAACTTGAATAAAGTCAGACAAATACATAGACGAACAATCTAATAGTGGGGGAAAAAACAAGCGCAGGCCAACAACTGAACTGTCTTCATAGTAATGACTTGGCAAAGATTTGGATTTTAGGGGGGTGGGGGGGGGGGAGTTTGAAGATGGACAAACTGGGAACATGAAATTAAGAAAATATGTTACAGATATGAAAACTCTCCACTAGCTGCACAAGGGAACCATCGCAATCCCTTTTGAAGGCAGCGAAGAGTAGTAAATGAAACCAAACGAAAGTGTGGGGAGGAAAAAAGTATGGGAGCAAAAAATACCCCACTTGTTTACTGTTTATCGTTTACTGTTCCCTGCCTCATTTCATTTCCGATTTTGTTTTGATTAAATTGAGGTTATTTGTATTAATTTCTGTCCGTCTGTGTGTTTGTCTTTTGATCTCCCTTGCATCTTTGGGTGGATCCTCAAGCGTAGGCTCAAAGATTGTCCCCTACATTTTATACTATTTGCATAATGTCTTTAGTTTTTCAGCAACTTTTTTCCTCCCCACACTTTCGTTTGGTTTCATTTACTACTCTTCGCTGGCTGCTTTGGGGGTGCTATTGGATTCTTTTTTGCTCAACCAATCATGACTGCAAATCCCAAACGGACTATGAACATGGACCAAATGGAATATCCATGTGTCTGTGGAAAGCGTTTCCCTACCACCCGTGGCATGAAGATCCACAGAACAAAGATGGGATGTGTGAAGACTCATCTGAATGAGCAGCAGCGCACTGCATCAGCAGATAAGACGTCGGAAGACCAAGGCCAGGATTTAAACCACAGTGCCAAGGACATCCACGCTGTTGGTTCGGATGAGGAATTTGCACAGGCCCTCAATGCCAGGCGCCTGAAACTCAACCTGCCACGAGCAAACGAAACTGAAGATTGGGAGAAACTGGATGCAAAAATCGTCCAACGACTCGATGCACTGATAGGGAAAAGCACCCTGGAACATAAACTAGCCACATATGGGGACATTGTGTATGCCACATGTAGAGACGCCTATGGAGCAAAACTACCCAAAGAGAAAACACCTCCAAAGAAATCCAGACGCCAAGAAAAGATGGACAAGATCAGGGTCCAAAAGAAAAACCTCAAGATGCAAATGAAGACCGCACTGCCAGCTGAAAAACAAGGCTTGGAAAAACTGTGGAAAGACCTGAAAGAAAAACACAGCGCCCTCAGCAAAGCGGAATCCGTGAGGAAGAGGAAGAGCAAAAAGAAGAAGACACAAGAGCGCTTCTTCAGAGACCCCTTCCAGTTTGCCAGAACACTGTTTGAGCAGCCAAAATCTGGGACCCTAAGTGTGGACAAAGGAGTTCTTGAGCAGCATCTGAGGAAAACATACTCTGACCCACAGAGCAAAGCACCACTCGACATTCAAGGTCTGGTGTGGCCAACCAACCCTGAGGAACAGTTCAATGGCAAGCCTCCAACGTTGGCGGAAATCAAGAAGGTGGTCGACAAAGCCAGAGCCAAATCATCACCAGGGCCAAACGGAATACCTTACCAGCTTTACAAGAAATGTCCCAAGGTGCTGGAGTGGCTCCACAGGCTGCTGCGATCGGCTTGGAGAAACCAGAAGATCAGCGGCCAGTGGATGACGGCAGATGGTGTGTACATCCCCAAAGAGCAAAACTCAAGTGACATCAGCCAGTTCAGGCCAATATCACTACTGAACGTCGAAGGGAAAATCTTCTTCTCTGTCATGGCAGCAAGGCTGACCAAGTACCTGATGGAAAACAAGTACTTGGATGTGTCAGTCCAGAAAGGTGGCATCCCAGGCGTGGCTGGCTGTGTAGAACACGCCACAATGATCTGGGACGCAATCCAAAAAGCAAAAACAGAAAAGAGAGACCTGGACGTAGTGTGGCTTGATCTGGCAAACGCATATGGATCTGTGCCCCATGAGATGATACAGTTGGCTCTTGAGATGTACCATGTGCCAAAGAACATCCGCGACATGCTCAAGAAGTACTTCAATGGCTTCTCAATGTGGTTCTCTACCAAGGAGTACACAACAGACTGGATCAACTTGGAAGTGGGTATTGCAATGGGCTGTGCAATTTCCCCAATACTGTTCGTGCTGGCAATGGAACTCATCTTGAAAGCAGCAACAAACAACGCGAGACAAACAGACCTTGGCGATGGATACAAGATGCCTCCTCTCAAGGCCTTCATGGATGACACTACAGTGATTTCATCCAGAGAAGACGAGACACGTCATGTGCTGGAGAGGCTGGACGACATAGTTGCCTCATCCAGAATGAAGTTCAAGCCAAAGAAATCATGGAGTCTCTCACTGAGGAAAGGAAAAGTGGCCGGATCTGTGGTCTTCAGTGTTGCCAACCAGGCCATTCCAACAGTCACAGAAGAACCAGTCAAGAGCCTTGGAAGATGGTATGATGATACGCTGAAAGACACACAAAGAGCAAAAGAAACCAAGCAGATGGCGGAGGAAGGCTTGGAGACCATTGACCAGTGTGGGCTCCCTGGCAAATACAAGGTCTGGTGTCTGCAGTTCATGCTGATACCAAAGCTCCTATGGCCTCTGATGATATACGACATCTGCACCAGCATAGTGGAGGCAATGGAAGCCAAAATCAACAAGTTCACAAGGAAATGGCTTGGTGTCCCACCCTGCCTGACTGACATAGCGCTGTACTGTCGCCAAGCAAAGCTGAAACTACCACTGAAATCCATCCTGGAGGAATACAAAGCAGGGAAGATCAGACTTCAAAGCATGCTGGAGGACTCAGGAGACAAGGTGGTAGAAGCAATCAAGCCCCAGCTGAAGACAGGCAGAAAATGGAAAGTTCAAGAGGCGATGGATTCTGCAAAAGAAAGTCTCAAGATCAGAGAAATAACAGGACACACACAGACCAACAGACAAGGACTGGGGGTGACCAAAACTGAATGGTGGTCAAAGGCCAAAGGAAAAGCCAAAAGAGACATGATGATTCAGGAGATGAGAAAAGAAGAAGACCAAAAAAGACTCCAAAAAGCAGTCCAGCAGAGCCAGCAAGGGCAATGGACAACGTGGGAGAATGCACTCCAAAGAAGTCTCACTTGGAATGACATTTGGCACATGGCCCCTCTCAGGATCAGCTTCATTCTCAGATCTGCATATGACCTTCTGCCCTCAAATGCAAACCTGGTGAAGTGGGGGAAAACAGACGATCCTGCATGCCCCCTCTGCCATGAAAAACAAACAGTGGAGCATGTCCTAAGCTCATGTAAAGTAGCCCTGGCTCAAGGAAGGTACACATGGAGGCACAACCAAGTGCTCAAAGAGATTGTACAAGTAGTCTGGGCTAGTACCAACACCACAAAAGGGAAAATCAGGACTCCAAAAGCACCCGCAACATTCTTCACGGCAGGAGGCAGCAAATCATGGCCAAGAACAACAGTGCCACTCGAAACATGCAGGCAGAGTCTGCTGGACGGGGCAGATGACTGGGAGTGCACTGCAGACCTCCCAGAATGGAAGAGTCACCCAGAGATCATCAGCAAGAGTGGCATGAGACCAGACATAGTAGTCCACTCTCAGTCAACCAAGCAGCTGATCATGATCGAGCTCACGGTGCCATATGAGAACAGAATGGAGGCAGCTCAAATCTACAAAACTGAAAAGTA
>JAMYXO010009054.1:0-10132 GCA_033310375.1 Conus canariensis
GTGTAAATTTCAACTGAAGTTCGATACAAATTATACAGATATAAAAACTGACCTGTAAGTTTCCACTAAAAATATCACTGACCTAAATGGTGACCCCAAACCAAAGCCAGAAAAAAAATGTGTGAAAATTTTCACCATGTTCATGCAGACATTCCAAAGGGAAAAAAAATAAAGGGGATTTCCCCCAAAACCCTTTAAAAAAGGTCTTTAAAGAAACAAAATTCAAGGATTTTTAATATAGAAAAAAATTGCCTTTCTGCTTTTTAAAGAATTTTCCTTCAAACAATCATTTTTTGTAAAATCCAGTTAACTCACCCCTATTTGGCCAAAAATTGAAATTAAAAACTTTCCCCCTGTAAACTGGGGCGTTTTACCCCCATTTTTCTAAAAATCAAAAAAAATTTTACACACAGACACAAACATTGAAATTTGGACACATAAATTGTTTTTGTGTCATTGAAAAAGTGTCAGTACAAATTTTCAAAGAGGGTTCCCATTTTCCATACTCTTTTTAAAACCCGGATGAAAAAGGGTTTTTTTTCATTTTTTGTGAAACTCAAGGTGGGTTAAAACCGGCCCCCCATTTAAGTGTTTTTATTCCGGGTTTTTGAAAAAAATTGCCCATTTTCATAATAAACCACTTTGGGAAAAAACCCAGTAGAGATAAAAAATTAGTTACTTGCCAGTTTCTTTACCAAGCAAAAGAACTAAAATCAAAAAAATATGACAGAGTTTTTTGTAGTTTCCGTTATGCATTCTTCACAAAGACTGGGTATTGTTTATTATTAAAAAAAAAAACCCATTAAAAAATAAGGGCTACACACCCCTTTTAAAATTTTTGACCCATAACTTTTTTCCCCCTAAAAAAAACCCAAAGTACATAACTTCAAAGCTCTTTTTTATTCAGTAGTCTGCCCGTCACGGGAAAAAGAGGGGGTATCTTTCCATGATGACTTGGTTTAAAATATAAACAGGTGAAACCAAAGGGCTTCTCCAAAAAAAAAAAGCTTTTTATCCCAGCCCCTTCATTTGGGAATGCTGGGAAAAATTTGCACAATGATTTGCTTGCAATTTTCACAGTACCAAAAAGGAACAAACACCAATCATATACTTTTTTGGCCCATGACTGGTCCCCGAAAGTTTTTGACAAGCAAGCATGCGTGGCCCAATTGTAGTGTCAGTGCCAGACCCTGCATCCCTGAGCGGCCAGTGTTTAATCCACTAGTAAAATTTTAGAAAACATATAAGTTTTTGGACTTTTGCCCCCCCCATTTTTGGGGGTTTTGCTTTTTGGAATGCAGTTGGTAAAAATGTACACTGGCAGCACCGCAAACACTCAAATTGGCACGAGAGAAAACCCCAAGAAAATTTTTGTGTTTTCAAGATCAAACCGAAAAATGGAAAACTAGGCACGTGACGGCCCAAACCTTTTACCAAAGGAAACCCACGCAAGTATCTGTCCGAGGGGCAGCTTGGAAAAACGGGGGTTTTGACTACTCTTAGTAGCAAGGGGGGACCTTTGCAGATGAACAAAAGGGTGCACTGTTTTTGCATTGTGCGGGTTGGGAAGTGCAGGACATTTTCGAGACATTCATGATGGGGGAACGATTACGAGAAGCAGTACGAAACTGGATGACATTTCAAGCAAAGCATTGAATAGTGTGAAATGAGAGACAGGGTTTTTCGACAAAGTACCTCGCAAGGTGAAACAATGATGCATTTTTGAAAAAAGACTCAAGCAGAAAGCAAAAACCTTTGTATTTAGGGACAGACGGGGGAAAAGTGCGCAATCAAATGATTTGCAAGGCAGGTCAGACAATAAAGGCAAAATTTTGAGAGAGGAGTTTTGACTCTGCCCCAGGCTGTAGAATTTGGGCCCGAGTGCACGAGAGTGCACTACACAAGTGAAGGGAAAAGGATCCTGACAGGGTGCACCAAGGCAGGATTTAGTATGCAAGTGAAACACAAAACGCTAACAAAAGTATTCACACACACAAATCCAAAATTCCCCGTTTTTAGTACTAGTAGTACGGATCTTGCGAAAAGAATGCACAGATGTGGGAAAGAAGGACATTTTGCAAAAGACCCAGCATCCCCCACAAAAGGACAAGGCAAAAAGTGTAAAAAGAAGGGACATTTTTGCGTGTGTTGTAGACCACAGGTTTTAAATTTTTTCATAAAGAAGACAGTGAGAAGATAAAGTAAACTGTATTTTGAGCACAAGCCCAAGTTTGCTTTTTTCCCGTGTCATGCCGGGTTTGATGATGATCATATGGGAATTTTTGATGCTCAAACATAATGATGATGTGCATTTTGTTGGTATCACATGACATTGCGTTTTTTTGATGCAAAAGAGAAAAATGTGTATTTTGATGCGAGGATGATGATGATGAGATGTAAAACTTTTTGCAAGATGCGATGCATACCATGCACAAGCTGATATTGACAATACGATGTACAGTTAAAAAGGAAATTTTGCATTCATTTTTTTCACACAGTGAAAACACCCCTGAGCTGTAAATCGAGTGTTGGGGGTGCCCCCTTTGTCACTGTAATTGACCTGGGGCAATATCAACTTTCTGATCGGAAAACTTGGGAAAATGTTAAAAGAAAAAGAAAGTCAGTGCACATCACAGAAAACCAAGGTGGAAAACCTTTGCCAAATGGTATGGGGCAAACCATTCTTACTTGGTACGTTCCAAGGAAACGTTTTGTGGGTTTGGTATGAAGAAAACAAAAATGGGTGTGAGTTTGTTTTAATAAGTGAAAAAGGTGTTACACTACTTGGGGAAGGAAAGGAAGAAAAACCAACGACAAGATTAGGGGTACCAAAAGATGAAATGCTTGTTCTTTGCAGCAAAGCCAGAAAAAAAAGCTGGATATGCAGGCTTTTACAAAGGGCTAGGGAAACTGAAAAACAAACAGATCACTACAGTGAAGACGATGTTAAACCCCGTCATTCAGAAAGCAAACACATTCCCGTTCAGCTGAGGCAAAAAGTCAAACAAAATCGCGAGCTGGAAGCACAGAGATAATTTAAAATGCCCAGGTCCAAATTCTTTCGTGAATCTGATCGGGTTGTTCAAAAACCAAACGGTGACAAGCAAATGACACTAACAGGAGCTAAATCCCATTCCGCATTGAAAAATGCTTATAGAAATGAAAAGGGGGGCCCAAAGTGTTTTCAAAAAAGACCTAAACATGGGGTTTCCCAACTGAACTTGACGAAGTTTCCCCCCAAATTACAACTTCACTACACATGGGGTTGTTCGGTACAAGAGACTAATGTTTGGAGTTGCTCACACCTAAATCTACCAAAACACCATCCAGGTACTGCAGGGTTTGCCCTGGTATAAGAACATTCATATGACATTTTCACTATGCTGACTCTGTTGAAAAACATGACAGAAGACGGGAAAAAGGGTTTACAACACTGAAAGAAAATGGGCTGATTGAACAAAGACAATGAATGTACGAAATGGATGAACTACGTTCAAGGGATTCCTCTTGCTAGAAAGGGATGGGACCATAGTCCGAAAAGGGCAAAGCTGAAAACCGCAAAAGGGGCCAATCAGCACCTGATCAAAGCTTTCTTGGTTTTTGCCAATTTAAACGCGCGTTTCTTTTCCAACCTCAAAACCAATCAGACCCTCTGAGAAAAGGGCCCCAAGAAAAGTAACCCATCTGGTGGGGGGCAAAGCAAAAAAAGGCATTTAAAACACTAAAAGTGACTTGGCAAAAGAAACTGAAGGGCAAATTTCGTCCAAAGGCCCCAAACAAGAAATTTCTGATGAAAGCCCAGTTGGCTTAGTGCAGTTTGATCCAACACAAAGAGTAGATAAACCAATCTATTATGCAACCCCAGCGCACTGATGGAGCGAAGAATTCACAAACTGAAAAAAAACAGGGATTGGCTGGTCCTTGCGAAAGATTCACCAAACATTTTTGGGGATAGATTTCATTTTTGGCAGGCCACAAGCCGCCGAATTCATCAACCCAAAGAGATCAAAAACCTCACTGCGAACGAGCATTGGGGATTGAGATTACAAAGCTACCACTTTCAGTGAGAACAACCGAGAACCAAAACATAGCAACCACTTTATGCTTTGAAAGAAAAAAAGCAAAAAAAGGCAAGGGGATAAGTAGATTACATCTGCTTGTGGCCCCAAAGAACGTCCCAAATGCATTTCCCCCACTGAAATTGAAGAAGTAGGCAGTGACAGCGAAAATTCTTTTTGAAGAATGCATTCAAACAAGCAAGGGGGAAAAAATTGCACAAACCAGGCAAAAAACTTAAAAGAGGAACTCAAATGCCGGAGACTGGTTCTACGGGGAAACAGAATGTGATCCCACAAAAACCAGACAAAAAAGTGATTGACCTTTGCACACGAAGGTCATCAAGGGAAAATGTGAAAACAAAAGAAAGACCGGGACGAAACTAGGGGCCGGGGAAATTGATAGGGATACTGAGAAACAAATAAATCATGTCATGTTTCCCAAAGTTGTGGGCCAAAATCAAAACAGGAACCATTGCTCGAAAGAAATTCCTGATGGACCATGGAAGACAACGATCGACATTTTGGGGGCCACTGCCAGTGGCGAATCAATTTTGGTCAGAGCGATTATTACAGTCGGGATTTTTAACCGCGATCCTGTGAGCAACACAGAAAAAAAAACCCTAAAAACAGCATTGGAAAATGTATTTACAACACATGGTCTACCCCCATCACCACAAAAAGATAATGGCCCCCATTTTTTTCAGAGGGGTTTTCCCCGTTCTTGAAAGAAAAGGAATGAACATCACACACAACTCTGTTGTGGGCCACAAGCCCAAAAGTGAAGTTGAGAGACGTTATAAAACAATCATGAAAGCATTAAACATGCAGGGAGAAAAGAAAGGGAAAAGAGAACTAAACACTTTCTGTTGGCATACCGAACCCCCACAACCCAAAAAACCGGTGTTTGCCCCGCAGAATTACTTGTCTGGAGGAAACTGCGAACAAAACTATTACGGTTTCAAAGAAACAAAAATTGAATAGATGAACGCCCCGCAACAAGACCCTCGAAAAAGAGCTAGGAAAGTGTACACAGACCATACAGACATGCAAAAGAAACAACATCACAGTTGAGATAAGTCCTATTGCAACAAAGGAAGCAAGACAAATTTAACCCCCTTTAAACCAGAACCTTATAAAGTTGTTGAAAAAAACAGGAAACGGGGTCACTGTCCAAAGACGGGTTCATATAACGAAAGTGTCCCACACAAAACCGTACACCCCAGAGAGATACAGCAACACACAAAACCAAACAGTTGACACAAAGCACCAAGGCCAAATGACGGCCGCTATGACAGACGGCAAAGACTTCAAATGACTCAATTTCAAAAAAGACTTCAGACATTACAGAAACAGAAAGTCTGACATGGCAAAAAAACCCCAAACAATTTGCAATTTTTGTTGAATTGTTTTAAAGGGCTAAAACAAAGAATTTAAATCTGTCACAAAAACAAATGTGTCAAAAGAAAAAGGGATACAAAAAAATTTATTTGCGATGTAACAATGTAGTGATGCTATTTTTATCTTTTATTTGCCCTTTTTATTTATGTGTGTGCAATGGTAAAAAAAGTTTGTTTTTATCAAACAAGTTATGAAATGATGCATGCTTTTTTTGTTTTTATTTGTTTTTTCATAAAAGTTTGACAACATGATTGAAGGGTGAGGGAAAAAAAATTTGAAATAAAAGATGCAAGGACAACTTGGTTTTTGCTTCAACTTGTATTCTCAAACACAGTTGTTTGAAATTTTTAATTTAGGGAATTTGGGTGGAAAATGATTTGTTTCATAATGTTTTTTTTTAAAAAGAAAAAAAAAAGTTACTTTTTAAAATTTTAAATTAGGTTAGTTCAAAAGAAAAAAATAATTTGAATTTTTTGGTTTAATTTAAATTAAAAGGTTAAAAGATTCAAGTTGGATTTTTGGAAGTAACCCAAAAATAGTGGTTTTTTGAAATTTCAATGTGTTTTTTTTCTGAAGGAAGAAAGGGAAGTAGTGTTGACGAGCATGCATGCATGTGACGAGTTTAGTGTCGTGCCAGAGCCTGAAGCTGAGCGGCCAGTGATGACCATCTAACCAATTTAAAAAATATAAGTTTTTGACTTTTACACCCTAGTGTGGTTTTCATTTCGAATGCGATTTGGACGGGGTACACTGGCAGCACCGCAAATACTACAGTCACTGCAGTCCACTCCTGCCATGTTGACAAAATTTTCCTTTTGGGACACTCTGGGTTTCATCTTCCTGCCTGTCCTTGTGTTGACTTCCCCCATTTTAGATGGATCCATTAAGGTGGTGACAGTCAACAATCAAAGATCAAACCAGTCTCAAAAAACAACAGCGTCATGATCAAAATCTCAACTTTACCTGTCCCTTCCCCTTTTCAATAAAAGAATAAAATTTGTCAATTCACAAGTTTTGGTTACCCTGACTCTGATTAACATTTTCTCTAAAAAAAATGCTAAACAGTCCACTATAGCAGATGTCAAGAGAAAGCGTTGTGGGCGGGCTTTCCACACAGCGGACATCAGAGTGGATGGGTTAATCACAACAGTGGGGGAATGCACACTTCGGGAGGAACGAATGAACCTATCTTTTTTTAAAAAATATGTTCTTTGATTTTCTGTAAAAATTTCGTGAATTTTCTCACTAAACATAAACTACATCATTTAAAACAATACAAACATTTCCAAGCACTTTTTTCTCACTCAATGCCATGATTTTTTTTCCCCCTTTCAATCCCTGAAAACCCGGGGTTTTTTAAGGGTGGAAAAAAAATTTTTTTACAGTTATAGATGAGCAGACAACACTTGAAAATTTGGTGAGTGGATACAATGCATATTTGTCTATATGTGAAAAAAAAAAAAAAATTCATTTTCCCCTTGGGGAAAAATGGCTAAATTTTCCTCTTTTTCAGCACTTTTGCACCCAGCGAAATGTAACATTAAGTGTCCTTAGCAAATCAGAAAAGTTTTACACACATTTTAGCGAGCTTTATCACTGAAGAACAGAAGATACACGAATCACAAGCAGGTGATGGGAATGTAAAATACAAAAAAATGTGTCTTTGCAGGACGAAAAACAAAAACAAAAAGTTTCACTGTGCATGAAACACGGGGATGAATCACTCAGTTTTCTTTTCTGGAGGGGAAAAGTCAGCAAGTGACATTGCATCCGGGCACAGCTTCACACCAGTGGCAAACCATGGCCCCAAGTTGCTTTTTTGTAGAGAATAGACCCCTAATAAGATCAAGGTCAGAAGATCAAAAAACAGCTTCTTCCCCCATTTTGGTCTTCCTATTCAGGGGGATGTAGGCCATGAGCGATCACTCATTCTACTCCTGCCATTTGTCCTGTACTGCTGCTGGTTCTCTCTCTCAAGGGGGGTGCCGCGTTTTGAAGCTTATCATGGGTTTTGGGAGCATCACTGTCCCCTCAGCCCGTGGAAGGTTTTTTTTTTCCTGCCACCTCGCACATCAGCAGGGCCCAGCCATACACACAAAAAAATCATATGAGCTTTTCTTTTTTTTCCCTTTTGATCTGTTATCCCCCGTTTGTAAAAACTTCATGGTATGGATGCCAGTTTTGGGCTTTTCAAGCTATAAAGTAAACCAACCTGGATTTTTTGTATATAATACTACACCAAATATATTAAGAACCAAAATTTACTTTAAATTAAAACATTTTATTTCTATAAATGCACAAATTTTTGGTTTTTTGCACAAAAAATATAGTAAAAATATGTCGGAAACACAAAAAACATATGCACAATTTACAAAACAAAAGCGTTCTCTCCCAACAAACACACACACACACACACACCACCACACCCCCAGAGTAATGAAACAAATATTCAGTACTTTAAAATCACTTCTCCATCTGTTTTTCCCTCCCTTCTCCCCCCCCCCTCCTCCTTCCCCCCTGCCCTCCCCTCCTCCCCATCGAGACTATAAAATGGATCACTGAAAAAAAAATAGGCACTCACTTAGTGTGAAAACATAATGACACTTTACACATAGCCAATTTATGTATAATAAATTTCTCTTTACGCACCCTGGGGAATGCATGGACAACTAAAAAGAACTGAAAAGGCTGAGGTTGACGGGCCATCTTCAAAAAACTGGTGTGCCTTTAAACGATATCGAGAGAAAGAAAAAAAATTATCAGTAAAAACGTCAGTAAAAACTGCCCCCAAACGTCGTTTCCTCCTTCAGCATCATATCCGAATGAAAAAACCCTTTTTGTTGAGGCCTTGTGCTGGCAAGTTTCGTCGCTTCTTGCCACTATCAGCCCCACTTCAGTGTCAAATCCACACTTCTCCCCCTGTAGGGGTCAAAATCCTCATCAGAAGAATGCTATGTCTTTCTTCGACATCTGAAACCCCTTTACTCTGGACATTTCCGTGTGTCTTTAAAGCTAACAACAATTCACCAGCCCACGTGTTGCACGCTTCATCGCGATCCATCTTTAATCACGGGCAAGCGACCAAAGGACTCTTTGTTTTTTCAGCTACAAGCGGCCACGCTACACGCCCTAAGTGAATGGAAAGTTGGGAGGGATAACAAAAGAATCATCTCCCTTCTTGAGTTTTCTACCTAATGTCATTGGACAGCGCAAATTTTTTGAAATCCGAACTGCATAGGTGGACTTTGGGGTAGTGAATGTTTCCCCCCGTCGTACGATGTCCGCTTTTTGGGGACTTGGGTACGATTGAGTTAAGCATTTTGGGATTTTTATAAGCACAAACATCCAAATTTAAAGGGTTTTTTTAAAAAAAGTCCTTGAAAGGGAGTCCTCAAATTTAAGGACCCATGATTTTGAAAACCCAGCTTAAAGCGGGGCTCAGATAGTTAAATGACCTTTGAATTACTCAGCTGGTCCAGACGTCATACTATTTCATGGCGTAATATCGACTGGAATTTCTTTTGTGGATCATTGGGTGGTAATTACCCTTTTCAGAGTGTAGTATATCATGGCGCTTTGTGTTAAACCCGGGGGGTGGATAATTACCTTTCCGGAGCTTAACATTTACTGGTTTTGTTTTGGACTTTTTGGAATGGGTGGTTATTACATGTTATATGAGGACTCACTGGAACAAAATTATATTGTATTACCATTTCGGGAGTGTAAGGATTAAAAACTTTATTTTTTTAATGGTATTGGAGGGAAAATTACAGGACTTCAGTGTGGGGTGTTTTCAGTGGGGGTTATAAGTAAAATTTGATCGGGGTGGAATTACACTGTTCAGGAGTGTGTTTGTTACTGGTTCTTACTACGTTCAGGTGTGGTTACTGGAGTGTGACTTTTTGTATTGGCGGTAACACGGAGAAATGTGTCATGGATTTAGCTTATGTTTGGGAAAAAAGGTATTCTACGAATTCAGAAGCACAGAAATGGTATTTTGCTGGTTAATAATTGGGTGGTTAACAACAGATGCCCGGAATGCATCTGGTGTGGAAAAACTAACTTCAGGGACATAAAAAAAATTTTAAAGGGCTTTTGATGTGTCATATAACTGGGGTGGGTAATTTTTTGTCTTCAGGAGTGGATAGTCACTGGGGATTTGGTGGGGAAAAATCGGGATTAAAAGGGTAATGACCAATAAACAGGAAGTAATACTTTACGGGGTTTTGGTATGTAAATGTACAGGAGAGATGTTTCTTGCTGAAACTTTAGAAATGCAAAAAATCTGTTTTGTGGGGCGGACAAAGAAAAAAATGGTTAAATATTTACATGAAAAGTCTTTTCACTACTTATAGCCTGCGTCACTTTTACACATCGGTTTATGTGGATCCACAGGGTCACTTTCAAAACTGCTGTCACATTTTTCATATCACGTTACTGAGTATATGGGTCCTTTTTCATAAACTGCTGTCACACCTACACATTTGTTTTTTGGATCTTTTGGATCACTTTTCGTATCTGCTTTTTACATTTACACATCATGATCGTGGTGTATAAGAATCACTTTTCTTTAAAACTGCGTCACATTACAATCCCTGTTAGGTGGATCTATATGGACACTTATCAATCTCTTCACATTTACACATCATGTTACTAGATCTAATTGGACACTTTTT
>JAMYXO010009055.1:0-10131 GCA_033310375.1 Conus canariensis
CCAATTCTTGGGAAAGGGGGCCATGGCGGGATTTTTGGAAACCCCCTGAAAACCCCCTGGAAAAAAGGCCATTTTTTTCCACTTAAAAACTCGCGCTTTTTAACCCCCCTGAGCCCCCAGGGACCTCCTGAAAAAAATTTTTTAGGGAAAATTTTAAACCCCTTTAAAAATTTTAATTTTTTTTTTCCCCTTGAAACCCAATTTCCCCTTGAAAAAAACCTTCCCCCTTGGCCCGGGTTCTGCCCTTTTCTTTTTCCCCGGGCTTCCGGTTTTTTCCTTCCCCCCGCCAAACCCCGAGAGCCCCCTTTCATGAAGGGGTATGCAGAAAGTTCCTACAAACACCCCCCAGCCCCAATTTTTCTGCAGTAAGGGTTTGACCTGAACCTTCCCCCCTCCAGGGGGTGTTTTTTCTAGAAACAGCATTTCCTTTTTAGTCTTGTTTTGAATTTTTAGCTGCCCCCCATTCTGTTTTTTCATAAAGGCCCCCCCGGGGAGCCCCATCAAAATCACTTTTCTTGGTTTTTTTAAAATTTTTAAGGGGACCAAAACCCAAATTTTTTGGTCCCCCTGCCACCTTTTTGCCCGGGTAACTCTGGGGGTTTCTCTTCCCCCTTCTGGGAAAGGTTCCCCAATTCCCCTTTCCCCCCTTTTATCTGGCCCCCCCGTCCCCCCAAACCCCCGCCTGCCAAAGTTTCCCAATTTGGGAACCCGGTTTTTTTTCCCTTTGGCCCCTATTTTTCTCCTCCCCCCGTGAAAAAATGTTTTCGGGTGCTTTTGGGGGGTCCCCCCGAAAAATTTTTTCCTTTTTTTGGTTTGGTAAAATAGCCCAGACTACTTGTAAAAATCTCCCCTTTAGCCCCTTGGTTTTTTGCCTCCATTTTGGGGAAACCCTTTTTCCCCTTTACCAGGGCCTTTTCCCCTTTTCAAAGACTTTTGGACCCCCCCCCAACCCTTTTCCCCTTTGGGGTTTTTTTTCCAAAGGGAAAGGGGGGAATCAGGGGTCCCCTCCCTTTTTCCCCCCCCTTCCCCCCAGGTTTTTTCCAAAATTTGAGGGGGAAAAATTTCCAATTTAAAGGGAATCTGAGAAAAAAAAAGCTATCCCCGAAGGGCCCCTGGGGCCCCCAAATTTTCCCTTCCAAATTTAACCCCCTTTTTTTGGTTTCAAACCCCCCCACGTTGCCAATTTTTCCCCCTTTTTGGCCTGCTTTAAAATTTGGGTTTTTTTGGAAATCTTTTTTTTTTGGGCTTCCTTTTTTTTTTCCCATCTCCCCCGGAAAACACCCATGGGCCTTTTTTTTGGCTTTTTTTTTTGGGCCTTTAATTTTCCACCAAAATTTAGTTTTTTTGGGCCCCCCCCCCAGGTCCTTTTTCCCCTTTTGGCTGGTGTTCCTGTTATTTCCCCTGACTTGAGACCTTTTTTTTGCCCAAAAACCCCCTCGCCTCTTTTTAAAATTTCCCTTTTTTCCCCGCCCCCGCCCCTTCCCCTGGGGGTTGAATTTTTTCCCCTTCCCCCACCCCAAACCCTTGGGCTCCCTGATCCCCCCCCCCTGCCAAAACTTTGGGAATCCCGAATTCTTCCCCCGCTTTTTTATTTCCCCCCCCCAGGGTTATTTTTTTAAATGGGGGTTTTTTTGGCTTTGCTTTTTGGGGACAGTAAAACGCAAATTTTCCCCCCAACAAAAGGGAACAAACCCAAAAACCCCCTTTTCCTTTTGAAAAATTTTTTTTGATTTTTTTGGCCCCTTCCCCCTTGCCCCCCTAAAAATTGGGGCGATGCCCTAAAATCCCCTCAAGGGCCCCCCAAAGGGGCTTTTTGGGTTTAGCCAAAAAGAAACCCGCAAAAAACCAAAACCCGTTTCCCAAGCCCACCTGTCTGGGGCTCCAAGCCTTCCCTTTCCCCCCCCATCTGCTTGGTTTCTTTTTGCTCTTTGGTGTCTTTCAGCGTATCATCAAAAACCAAACTTTCCCAAGGGTCCTTTTCTGGGTTTTTCGTGATGTTTGGGAAAGGCCGGTTGGCAACACGAAACCACAGATCCGGGCCCCCTTTTTTCCTTTTTCCCCAGTAGAAACCCGGATTTCTTTTTGGCTTTAACTTCTTTTTGGAGAGGCAACTATTTCGTCCACCTCTCCAGCACATGACGTGTCTCGTCCCCTTTTCTGATAAAAACTGTAGTGTCCCTGAAGGCCTTGAGAGACATCTTGATCCATTTGCCAAGGTCTTTTTTTTTCCCCCTCGCGTTTTTGTTGCTGCTTTAAAAGATGATTTTTCCATTCCCACACGAACAGATTGGGGGAAATTGCACAGCCCTTGCAATACCCCTTTCCCAAATTTTTGATCCAGTCTGTTGTGTACTCCTTGGGAAGAACCGTTTTGAGAACCATTGAAGTACTTCTTGAGCTGTCGGGATTTTCTTTTGGCACGGTACACTCAAAGCCAACGTTATCTCAGGGGGCACAGACCATATGCGTTGCCAACAAGCCACACTACGCCCCATCCTCTTGCGTTTTTTTTTTGGATTGCGTCCCGATCATTGGGGCTTTTCACACAGCCGCCAGCCGGGGATCCCCACCTTTCGGGACTGACACATCCAAGTACTTGTTTTTCCATCATTTATTTGGGCACCTTTGCTCCTACAAAAAAATTTTCCCTTCGACGTTCAGTAGTTATTGCCTAACTGGCTGATGTCACTTGAGTTTCTTTTTGGGGGGATTACAAACCATCGCCCGCACCACGGCCGCGATCTTCGGGTTTCCCCAACCGACGCAGCACCTGTGAGCCACTCCAGCCCTTGGGGACATTTTTTGTAAAGTTTAAAGGGTATTCCTTTTGGCCCTGGTGAGATTTGGCCTGGCTTTTCGACCACCCTTGATTTCCCCAACTTTTGGGGGCTTGCCATTAACTGTTCCCCAGGGTTGGGTTGCCACACCAACCTTGAATGTCATGTGTTTGCTCTGTGGGTCAATATGTTTTTTCCTCAGATGCTCTCAAAACCCTTTGTCCACACTTAGGGTCCCAGATTTTGGCTCTCAAAATGTTCTGGCAAACGGAAGGGTCCTGAAAAGGGTCTTGGGGCTTCTTCTTTTGCTCTTCCCTTCCTCCAATTCCCTTTGCTAGGGCGCTGTGTTTTTCTTTCAGTTTTTCCCACGTTTTCCAACCTTTTTTTTTCAGCTGCATGGGGCTTCTTTTGCTCTTGGGGTTTTTCTTTTGGCCCCTGATCTTTCCATCTTTTTTTGGCCTAATTTTTGGGGTGTTTTCTTTTGGGGTATTTTGCTCCATGGGCGTCTCTACAGGGGCATACACAATTCCCCATATGGCTATTGTGTTCCGGGGTGTTTTTTCCTACTGCATCGATCTTGACATTTTTGCATCCATTTCTCCCAATCTTCAGTTTCTTTTGCTCGGGGCATTTTGGTTTTCGGGCGCCGGCATGGGGGCCTGTCAAATTTTCCTCACCAACCCAAACACGGGTTCCCTTTGGCACTGTGGTTAAACCTCCTTGGGTCTTCCGACTCTTATCTGCTGATGCATCGCTGAAAAATAAAAGGGGATGTACAAAAGTACCATTTAATGCAATGGATTTTTTTCCAACTATTAAAAATAAAACCCACTAAGGAAGTTCTTGAACAACCCAAACCACACACACACACAACACACACCAACCACACACAAACAGCGCGCCCCCCACACACACACACATTTTTTCTACTATACTTTCTCACGGAGAAAAAACCCCTTGATAAATTTCTTTGAAATGACAAAAAAAATTTAAATTTAAAAAAAAACCCGTTTTTTAAAAAAATCGCCGACATGAAAAAGAAAGAAAAAGGGGAAGGGGAGGACGAAGTAAAATAAGGAGGAAAGGACAAGAAGGGGACACAAGAAAGAAAAAAGAGAAACACAAAAAAAAAAAGAAGGGGGGAGAGGGGGAAAAAAAAAAGAAAAAAAAACAAATAAAGACTAAACGGAAGAAAAAGGGGAAGAGGGGAAGAGAAAAAAGAGAGAGGAGAAGGGGAAGAAGAGGAGAGAGAAGAGAAGAGGAGAGAGAGAAAAGAAACCATATCAATCGAACATGAAATCAACGGATAAAATACACCCTTTTTTAGCCGTTTTCATGAAAAAACCTATCGTTAAAAAGGGAAAAAAAGTGATCCTGAAAGAAGGAAAAAACACAACAAAACGCAATACAAATTTAAAAAACGCACAAAAAGATTTAAAATTTAAGAACAAATCGTGTACAAAGGCAACGATGTATTTTAAAAACTTTTCATAAAAATTTAAAAAAATTTAAATATATATATATTAAAATATAATCAAAAAGGGCTTTGCGCCACGTGAGACTTTTTGTCCCAAAATGTGAGTTACCAAACACCCCTTTCCCCCCGCCGACAGACGAGGTTTAACTGGCTGTCCTCATGTAAGGGGAAAGTGCCGGCAGCATCGCACTCCTCGTGATCTATTATCCTCTGATTTTCCTACCCTGTTTTTCGGGTCCCCAGGCATTTCATTTCTTAGTTTTTTACAAAGAAGAGGAGAAAGGGGAGAGAGAAGAGAAAGAGAAGAGAAAGAAGAAGGAAGAAAAACTCGAAACCAAACCTTTAATAAAGTGAATAGAAAGCAGAAGTTTTTTTTGCACTAGCCCCAAAATAACAATAGAATAAATAAAAGGGAACAATTACATCGTTTGACAAAATCGAGAAAAAGAAAGAAGAAAGGAGAGAGAGAGAAAAGAAGAGGGGAAGAGAAAGAGAGAAAGTTTTCATGTCATGAAACATTTGGGGTAAATGTAACTTGAAAGCGACTGACTGATCAACCCGTTTTCGTCAAAGCACAGCAGCGTTCAAAGAACTGTATTATCTCCCTCATCTTTCTTGATTAAATTTCCCCCCCTCCACCCCCCCTTTCCCTCCCCCTCACGTAAAACCAAAAAACGTTCCACTTTTTTCCCTTTTTTTTCTGCCCCCCCTTTACTCCCTGAAGATGAACACTGATGGGGATGGTGAGACAGGCTATACACTATCAAAATGTAGTTCAAGAAAAACCTCCCCCTCCCCGCGACATATTTTTCCCATAATGGTGGTCATCATTCCTGTCCTTTTCTTCCTCTGTCACCGTTCTCTCTCTTCTCTCTCTCTTTTCCTCCTCTTCTCTCTCTCTTCTCTCTCCTCTCTTTCCCCTCCTCCCTCTTCTCTCTTCCCCCCTGTCGCTTCTCCTCTGTACTTTTTTTTGTCTGCCGATTGTGTGTGTGTGTGTGTGGGGTGTGTGTTTTTGGGGTGTTTTTGGTGTGTTGTGGTGGTTTTGGGGTTGTCTGCCTCTTCTCTTAACTACTTTTTTTATCCTTTTAAAAGGGTTAAAGGACAACCGCAATTGAAAAGGGAAAATATGGACAAATTACATAAAAATTTACCTAAAAATTTGTCTTGAACCCATTTGGTTCCTTTTTTTGCAGGGGTGTACCCCCCACCCCAACCTCCCCATCACACCAAACCCCTGCTCAAAAAATAAAATGCTTGATTTTGCATTGGCAATGGGCTTTTTTTTTCAATTCGAAGAAACAGACTTTGGAAAAAATCCAATTTGACAAGCCTGACTTTTTTTTTCCTTTTCTCAAAACTCTTCCCAAAAACGCAAGGGGTGTACAAATACGGTTTTTTCTCCATCTGGGGGGCCCGGTTCATGATTCCATTCCTTTTCCCGGGTAATTGGGGGAAGGCTTTTTTGGGGGGGATGGCACCATTTTCCCCGTCTCGGGTTTTTTTTTTCTTCGACTGTGTGCCAAACGTCTCAAGCTCCATTCCTCTCACAGAATCACCACAAGTTTCTCCTGTCCGCATCTCTAGCCCCCTCCTGTCCCAAAATTCACCTACGCTGTGCCGCCCTCGGGGAGTTCTGAGTCTCCCCAAGGGGGTCCTTGTGCGCCATCCTCCCAAAACCCGACTTTTGAAGAGTCTTAAATAGGGTTCCAGGGAAAAAAGAGCCATTTTGGCGAAGCCGCGGGTGAAATTGCTGGGCTCAATTTTGGGGCATCTTCGACCTCTCCAACCCCCTGTCAACGATAAAAACACTTACCGCAAAAAGCAAAGACCTAAATGCAAATGCATTTCAAAACTGTTTTTCTAAAGGGGACGCATGCATCACTTGAAGGGTTCAGACACTTTCTACCGGGAACCAGCGGGAACCCACCCTCTGAACCACTCCCGAGGGAAGATATTTGTAGGCGTTAATTGGACTTTTCTATACAAAAAGTAGATAATGGAAAGTCTGCATTTTCTTGTACAATTTTATGGGGATCTGCTTTAACGTGAACCTCCCCTCTTTATTTTTTTTGAGATCCATATGAAACGGTATCCTTTTTTCGTTAAAATTCCCATTTTTTTCCCCTTGAATGAAAACAAACGGGGGATTCGCGTTGAAAGCGAATGAAGGGTAGTGTTTTCTGCGTATATGGCTCGGGCATTTTTCTGGGCCCCTCTAATTTTTTGGGGCCCTAAAAAAGGGAATGGCTCTTTCCCCTTTAAAAAACATGGAGTTTTTTAAAAGAGGGACATCGCCCCATTTGGGGTTTTTGTGGGTGTTGGTGGTTGTGGGGGGGGGGGGGAGAGAAGAGAAGAAAGAGGAAGAGGGCAACCATGTAAAGCCAGTACATGCTTCACGTCGTAGTTTTAACCCCCCCCCCCCCCCTTTTCCCCCCTCCCCCGATCTCCCCAACCTCCCCTGTAGTCTACACCAGGGAAAACGAAGAAAGCCAAGACTTTGAAAGAAAAGTTTCTCGCGCGTAACCGGGGTCGGGGACAAAGTCTCCAGATTAAAAGTGTCCACGACCTTCACCTCCCAAAAAAGACAATAAATGCGGGGAAATTTTAGAACTTAAACCCGGGGAAACCCGAGTCCCTTCCTGGGGGGTGGGGGGGGGGGGGGGGTTGGGGGGGGGGGAAAGGGAGGATGGGGGTAAACCCATGATAAAACAAACACTTGTAACCCTATCTGCCTATTTTCCGTTCAACGGCAGTCATCCCTTGGCTCACGAACACCAAATTGTTTTTTGGGACCTTTGACTACCATTGACTAGTAAAAGATTAACCTCTCTTTTTTTTCCGATTTTTTGGGGTGTGGGGTGGTGGTGGGTATATTTTTACTATTTGGTTGCCCTGGAGCCCCTAACAAGTTTTCAGGGGAAAAGAAGAAAAGAAGACACTGACTGATTTAGTACACTAACTTTTTCCTGTACCGACGATGGAAAACATTGCTGTACATTAAACACAAAAAATTTTTGACCCTGCATAACTTGGACGAACACATTTTTTTTTACTATTTTTTTACACACTTTTATGACTGGGGGAGGGGAAACGAAAACCTGATGCTATTCTTTAAAATTTTGTGCACTTGTGCTTCACCTTACAACAGAGACCACGTTTTGGGCGTTACGCCACATTTTGCCTTTACCCAGAAAAACACTTTTTTTTGCTTTTTAGATTGATAACACGTCCAAAAGTAATGAGGGGACAAACATTTTTTTTGGCTGATTTTAATATGAAAAAAATACTTTTGGTTTATTTCGAATGGAAAATTATTTTTTAGCGTATTTTTACCACGGACAACCTTTTTTTATGGTAATTTACCACTGATACACATTTTGTTCTTATTTGATAAAGACCGAATTTTTTTGGGCTTAACAACAGGGACAAAATTTTTGCTTTTTTTTACCCGGGACGAACATTTTATTCTGTATTTGACAGAGACAACGCATATGCGTATTTTTACCCAACTTTTCTTTTAATGTTTTTTATAACGGACAACCCTTTCGTCATATTACAACCAAACACATTTTTGGTGTTACCAGGGCGAAATTTTCCTTTCGCATGACCTTTTCTTTAAACTATTGTTCCATGTACAGCATTTTTTCCCCCTGTATTCATGCACCGTTGGAGGATGGGTTTCTGTGCCATAACAACAAATAACGCATTTTCGCTGGTTTTTTAAACAAAAATTCCCCTGATTTTTTTGCTGTTCTTACAATAAAGAAGACTTTTTGATCACTTTAAAAGGATGAAAATTTTGCGTACGACATTATAGGCCCCTTACAACAAGAAAAAATTTACGTTGTAGCCATGACAAATAAATACTTTTTTTAAATGTTATCTACCTTATCGAATGCACAACTTTGAGGGGACTTTTGGAAAAAAACCAATCTTTCGCCAATAGAAAAAAGGGAGCAACTTTTGCAATACCAAACACAAATACGAAATTTTTGCCTTGATTTTTTTCTGTATATTTTCTGTGTCCCCCTCAGGGCAGTAAAAACCCCCACGCCGCCTTTTCCCCGAAAAAACCCCGTCCACACCACACCCAGTCGGCCCCCTGTTCCCCCGGGCACCGGAAATGTCAAGCGTCAAAGGCAACCCACCGGAGGGGACACTGCCTGCTGCCGAGTCACTTTGGGGGGTTTTCAGGTGGCGCCTGTTCTGATCCAACATATGCAGGACAAAACCACCCCCTACTAGGGCCCCTCTGACGACATAATTGCTTATCGCGGATTTTTTTATTGTTTTAAAAATACATTAAGCTAGGACAAAAGGGGTTTTTCTGTACCTTCCCGATGGAAAGAAAAACTTTTTTTTTTTTGTATTTTAGGAGAAAAAAACCCTTCTTTTTGCTACACTTATTTGAATGAAATATTGGCGCCAATCAAATTTGGAAAATTTTGAATTTTGAAGGAGCAAAGATTACATTTGTTCTGTACATTTTGGTTCCCAATCAAAAATCTACAGCAACAATGGCCTGCCCACTTTCCACCGGTTTTCTGTTTTTCAGGGGGGATCCGCCGCGCGCCGCGCTCCACCACACACACACACACACCACCAACACAACACAACACACATACAACACAAACCCCGGCCCCACACACAAACCCCCCCCACACCACTACCAAAAACACACCAAAAACCCCACACACACACACAACCACACACCAACCCCCAAAACAAACATGGCCGCACCGAAGAAGAGGAAGAGAGAGAGAGAGAGAGAGAGAGAGAGAGAAAGAAAAAAAAAAACCCCCCCCCCCCCCCCACCACACACACCGACTTAAACCAAATTTTATTTTCAAATTACCTCAAGTTGTACTGCCCCCAACACAACACCACACAACACAACAAAACCAACACACACACACACCCCACACACACACCCCCCCCAGACAAAACATTACAAAATGTCATTTAATTCTTACAATCGCTTAAATTTGAAAAAAGCCCCTTTTGTTCTTGTAAACATTAAACCGGCAAGGAATGGGGGTTTAACGGGAAATTTAAACTGAAATTTTTAAAAGGGGTTTGCGTTTTTATGGGGGAAAAAACGTTCTCTTTTCTTCCAAATACCCAGGCATTGAACAATTAAACAACATCGTCCATTAGAATTTATTCTGATCACTTTTTTTTTTTTTCATTTTTAATTTTTTTTCCTTTCTTTCCTTTTTTTTTTTGTAGATTTTTTTTCTTTATTTTTCTTTATCCTTCGAGTAATGATTCAGGGACACAAAGAAAAATTTTAAAACCCTAGGAAACAAGCACATCCTTTTGTTTTAAAATTTTACAAGGGGTTTAAATTTCAAATCCATTTCTAAAATGATTGATTCCCCAGTACCTTTTACTTTACAGTTTTTTTCCTTCCAAATCGATTTTTTTTTGATTGATTATTTTCTTTTTTTTTTTTTTCTTTTTTTCACCACAGTTTTGCGTCAGTTCTGCTCTTGCACAAAGGGAAATAAAATTTCAAAAAAAAAATGCTGTATCATAATGTATTTTTGGGGAAAAAACCTAGCAACACGAAAAGTGACACTGGACAAAAAAAAAACAATTTTTCCAACCTCGTTTGATCGTAATTCACAGTTTTTCCCTAATAGCTGTCACCCCAACCGTTTTTCATAAAACCACTTTTTCTCTTCTCTCTCCCTCTCCCCCCCCCTCTCATTTTTTTTTTTACCCTCTCTCCTTTCCCCCCCCTCCCCCCCCCACAAAAACACACAAAATACACACCACACAAAAACCCCAACACACAAACCCCCCACAACAAACAACCACAACCACGCCACACTAAAAACACCCCCACACAAAAAAAAACACCACCCACCACCA
>JAMYXO010009056.1:0-10131 GCA_033310375.1 Conus canariensis
TCCACCCCGGACCCCCGAAAACAGGAAAAAAAGAAAATTAAAGCAGTTCTAAAGGCCCCATAAATTTAAAAAAAAAATTTTAAAATTAAAAAAAATGAAAAAAACCCCTGGCATCAAAAGGAAACCCAAAAAAAGACAAGGGATTTAAGGTTTAGGGGGCCAAAGGGTGCGGAAAAAACAATAGGTTGGCCTAAAAATTTTTGTTGCCCCCCCACAGACCACACATTGACAAATAGAGAACTGATAATAGGCAAATTTTGGCCAAAAACCCCGCCTCCCCAGCTCCAACCGGGTGAAGCCGGTTTCCGGGGTTTTTTGCCCCCGCCGGCTTACCCAAATGCTAAATAAAAAGTTCCCCTAATATAAACACTTTACAAACATACATAATGTGAAAGGGTTAAAATGTTTTTTAATACAAAATTTCAAAAAATTTTTAACTTTATTTTTTTCTTAATCCTTCGTTTTTCCTTTTTTTAACGCTTCAAAAACATCATTTTTCCCCCGCCCTACATTCATCAAATGCTTTTCTATCTTTCATGGAAATAAAACTACAGTCTTTAATTGCTCTCTAAAGTCTTTTTAAAAATGGTTTATTTTTTTTTACATAAAAAACCCCACACAGGAACAAAAATTTTAAAAATTTTTTTTTTAAAATTCCCCCCCAACAAATACATTAAATTTTTGTTCTTCCTTTTGTCTTTTTAAAAAAAATAGAAAAGGGGCAAAAAAAACGCAACCCTTAAAAACCCCAAAAGTTTCAACCCAAAACAAAAAACCCAAAACCCCCCCCCCCCCCCACCCGAAACAAACCCCCCCACAACTCCCCCCCCCAACCCCCCCCTATAATTAAAATTCCCCCCAAAACAAAAACCCCTAACCCCCCCCCCCCCCCCCTCTTCCTTCCTTCCCCCCCTCCCTCCCCACAACCCCCCCTCCCCCCCCCAAAAAACCCCCCTTTCCCCCCCGCCCCAAAACCCCCCCCCCCAAAAAAAAAAACCCCCCCCCCCCCCCCCCAAAAAAACCCCCCCCCCCCCCCCCCCCAAAACCCCCCCCAAAAAAACCCCCCCCCAAAAACCCCCCCAAACCCCAAAAAAACCCCCCCCCCCAATAAAATTTTTCCCCCCCCCCCCTTTTTCCCCCCCCCCCCAAAAACCCCCCCTTTTTACACCCCCCTTTTTTCCCCCCCCCCAAAAAAAAAAAACCCCCAAAAAAAACCCCCCAAAAACCCCCCCACCCTTTTCCCCCCCCTTCCCCCCCCCCCCCTTTTTTCCCTTTTCCCTTTTTTTAAATTTTTAAACCCCAAAAAAAAAATTTTTTTTTTTGGGGTGGTTTCCCCCCCCCCAAAAAAAAAAACCCCAAATTTTTTTCCCCCCCCCAAAAAAACCCCCCTTTTAAAAAAAAATTTTTTTTTGTTTAAAAAAAAAATTTTTTTTTAAAAAAAAAATAAAAAATTTAAAAAAAAAAAACCAAACCTTTTAAACCCCCAAAAAAAGGGAAGGGTTTTTTTTTTTTTTTTAAAAAACCCCCCCCCCCCTTTAAAAAAAAGCCCTAAAAGGGGGAAAAAAAAACCTTTTTTTTAAAAAAAAAAAAAAAAAAACCCCCCCCAAAAAAAAAACCCCCCAAAAAAAGGGGAAAAAAACCCCCCCCCCCAAAAAAAAGGGAAATTTAAACCCCCCCTTTTTCCCCAAAAACCCCCAAAAAAATTTTTAAAAAAATTTTTTTTTTTTTTTTAAAAAACCGGGCCCCCCAAAAACCAAAACCCCCAAAAGGGAAAAACCCCCCTTTTTTCCCCCCCCGGGGGCCCCCCAAAAAAAAAACCCCCCCCCCCCGGGGGGGGGAAAGGGCAAAAAAAAAAAAAAAAAATTTTTTTTTTAAAATTTTTTTTTCCCCCCCCAAAAAACCCCCCCCCCAAAAAAAAAAAACCCAGGACCCCCAAAAAAAGGGGGCACCCGGGTTTTAAAAACCCCGGGGGGCCCCCCCCCAAAAGTTTTGGGGGGGGGGGAAAAAAAAAAACCCCCGGGAAAAAAAATTTTTTTTGGGGAATTTTTTTTTTCCCCCCCCCCCCCCCCCCTTTTTTTTTCCCCCCCCCCCCAAAGGCCCCCTTTTGGCCCCCCCCCCCCCCCCCCCCCGGGGAAAAAAAAAAAAAAAAAAAAAAAGGGGAAGGAAAAAAAAGAAGGGGGGGGGGGGGGGAAAAAAAGGGGGGAAACCCCCCCCCCCCTTTTTTTGGGTTTTTTTTTTTTTTTTTTAAAAACCCTTTTTTTTTAAATTTTTTTTTTCGTTTCCTTTTCCCAAAAACCCCCTTTTTCCCCCCCCAAAAAAAAAAATCTTTTTAAAATTTTCCTCCCCATTAAAATTTTAAAACAACCCACAGAAAAGGGCCAAAACAACACCCAGACCCCCACGCCCGGGGGGGCGAGGGGCATGGGGAAAAAAAAATTTTCCAAACAAAAAAAAAAACAGGGGTAAAATGGAAATTTGGATTTTTAAAAAAAACCCAAAAAAAGAAGGGGCCCCCCAAAACCGAAAACGAAAACCCCTCCAAACCCCCCCCAAAATAACAAAAAACCCCCCCCCCCACATCCCGCGGAAAAAACACAACCCCTGCGCGCGCGCGCGTTTTTATGTTGTTGAGTAAAAAAAAGACAGCACGGCACAAGAAACACGCAGGGTTTTTAACACTTGGGGTCAACTCTTTTCTCTCTCTCCCCCTCTCTTTTCTACCTTTTCCCCTTTTCTTTTTACGTATCCCCTTTTTTTCCCCAAGTGTAAAGGGGATGTTTGTCGCCGTTTGCCCTGTCTGTCCCCTCTGCTTTCGGGAATTTTTTTTTCGTTTTTTAAAAAACAAATGGACACAAAAACCCTAAAAGAAATCAGAGAGAAAAAAAGTATCCGACAGACGCAGGAAGGAATGGAAAGGGAAAGAAGGGGGGGGAGGGGGGGGGGGGGGGGGGAAAAAGGCCAGTGGGAACCCACGATGCCCTTTAACTCGCAGTATCTTGGGGCTCGATCCATAATTTGATTTCGTTTTCCCTAAATATTATCTTATGGTTTTTTTTAGTGGGCAAACAATAACGTAAAAATTCTTTAAACACCAAAAAAGCTTTTTTGGCTCTCCTCGTCAAACCCCCGCACACTCGGCACGTCCTCCCTCCCCCCCCCCCCCCCCCCCCCCCCCCCCTCGGGGCCTTCCCCGTCGTCAAACCCTATCACTTTTCCCCCTCCAAGCACCCTCCAAAACCTGTCCCCGTCAGATTTCTACTGACAACCAGACCAGGAATTGTTTAAAAGACAGAATGTTTTAATGTCGTGAATAAAGGATCCCCAAAAATAAAAAAAAAAAGTGAAAACGAATGAGAACAGTAAGGGGGAAAAGTATGGCTTTCATGCCCGGGTGTGACCACATACTGAAGGGGACCACATCCGGGGTTAAAGGAAAACCACAAGCGGGGGGTGTGACCAAAAAATGCTGATTTTTACAACAAATTTTAAAGGAAAAAACCACCTGGCCCATGTGACCACATGCTGATGGGAAAAACCTTTTGCTGATGTGATTTACAACCCAAATGACCACATGCTGATTTTTACCACATTCCGAATTTTCCACAAGCCGATAAGAAAAACCAAAAAAAAAGCCAAAAGTAAAAAACCCCCCCCCCCGCAATGCCGAATAAGAAACCCCCCCAACCAAAAATTAAAAGGGGCCGGGGTTTGACCCCCCATGCTGATGTGACCCAAAATGTTTTATAACACCCCAAGCTGAATTAAAACCCCATGCGTAAGTCCACATGGGCCCATAAACCGGGAAGCCGGGGGGGACCACAAAGCCGGGTAAACCGGATGCCGATGGGACCACACGCTGATGTGAAACCTTTTACCGATAAGAAACCCCATGCAGATGTACCACATTTTCCATTTGAACCCCACCGATAAGAAACCCCATGCCCATTTGACAAAATGCTGAATTAACACCAAAGCCCAAAAGACCCCATGCCCAAAAAGACCAAAAAGCCGATGTGAAAACATTTCTGAATTTTGACCCATGCCGGGGGGGGTAAGGGAAAAATTCATGCCGAAGTGAAACCCCATGGGTGATGTTACCAAATGCTGATGTGAACACATGGGTGATAAGACCAAATTTCTGATGTGCCACATGCCGATAAAATTTACATGCCGATGTGACCCACATGCCCCAAGTTACCACATGCAATAAGACCACATGCCAGTTACCAAAATGCCGATTTGACCACATGCCGGGACCACATGCCCCAAAGGGCCAAAATTTCCGGGGGTTTAAAAGTATCCCCCCATGGAAAGTGACCACATCCGATGGGGCCCCCAAAGCCGATAAGGGCCCATTTTGGGTGTGACCACATGCAGGAAAAAAAAAAGACCCCCATGCCGGGTGACCACATCCCAAGTTTACCACATTCGGGACCCCCAAATGCCCGGGGGGGTTTATAAGACCATTTCCCGATGGAAACCCCTGCCATTTTGACCAAAAGCTGATAAACCACATGCGAAGGAACCAATTTCCGATAAGACCCCATGGGTTTATGTTACCAAAATCCGATAAAGGAACCCCAAACCAATGTGACCACATCCTGATGGACCAAATGCCGAAAAAAACCACAAGCCGAATTTTACCACATGCCGAAGTGACCCAAAATGCCCCCAAAAGTGACCACATGCCGTGACCAAAGCCGTTAAAAAACCCCAAAGCCGGTGAACCCCCAAAGCCGATTTGACCACATCCCGAAGTGACCACAAGGGCCCATAAGAACAAATTGAATTTTTGGAAACCCCCCATCCAAAGGACCAAAATCCGAAAAGACCACATGCCGATGTGAAACCACAAAGCTGGTTGTACCAAAGCCTAAAAAGACCAATGCCGATTGGACCACATGCCAAGTGACCCACATGCCGATAAAACCCCCCATGCGATGTGACCCCCTATGCCTTGAAATGACCACAAAGCCAAAAGGAAACCCCATGCCGATTGACCACATGGGTTATGGACCCCCAAACATGCCCCGGGGTGACCACAAAGCCATGGAACAACCGATGTGACCAAATGCCGATAAGACCATATTGGGCCCAAAAATAAACCCCATGCCGAATTTTACCACAAAAGCCGAAAGGAAACCCCATCCTGAAGTACCAAATGCCGAAAAAAGGGAAGTGCTTAAAGTGAAAACCCCATACCGATGTGACCCAAAAATACCGATAAGGGCCACCAAAGCCAATGTGGAAACCCCTTTCTGATGTTACCATAGCCGATAAGACCACATTCGAAAGGACCACAATGCTGGGTGTGACCACATGCCCCATAAAAACCACAAAGCCGATTGATCCCCATGCAAAATTTGACCACAAGCCGATAAGGGCCACAAAGCCGATGTTAAACCCAAAACGATTTTGACCACAACCCATTAGAAACCCCATGGGCCCATTGACCCACAAACTTATAAAAGGAAACCAAAATTCCGATTGGCCCCCAACCCTGGGCCCAAAAAGGAAAACCAAAAAATAAAACCGATGGGGAAAAACCCCAAAAAGGGGGCCCCAAAGAACCCCCAATTTCCGAATCCCCCCCCACCCCCCATGCCCCATAAAACCCAAAAAACCATAAGACCACAAGCCGATAAACCACATCTGATGTGACCCCCATTTCCATAAGACCAAAATGCTGATGTCAAAAACATGCCTATAAGACCCAAAATGCTGATGTGACCACATTCCGTTTTGACCCATGCCGAAAAGACCCCCACTGCCGATAAGATCACAAGCTGATGTACCAAAATCTGAATTTAAACCCCCTCCGAAACGCCCCAAGCCGAAAAACCACAAACCCAAAGACCACAAAGCCGAAGTGACCACATTACGAAAGACCCCATGCCGATGTGACCACATGCTGAGTGACCAATGCCGATAAAAACCCACAAGCTGATTTGGGCCACATGCCGTTTTTGACCCCCCATCTGATTTGACCACAAGCCGATAATACCACTTTCCCGGGTAAGACCACATCCGATGTGCCCCACATGCCGATGTGACCACATGCCAAATAAAAAACCCAAAAACCAAAAGGTGACCACAGCGATGTGCCACATGCCGATGTGCCACATGCTGATTTTAAACCCCCTGTCGAAAAAAACACGTCCCTGAGGGTGCCCAAAGCCGAAAAGGGACCACAAGGTCCGGGATGGACCACATCCCCGGTTTTTGGCCCCAAAAAGCGATGTGCCCCACATGCCAAAGGGGCCCACAGGGCCGAGTAAAACCACATGCCCTTTGGTGCCCCCAATTGTCAAGCCCTACCATTTTTTGGGTAAAAAAACGGGAAAAATTATGGCCCCCAACGCCCAGGGTGGCACAACGGAAAATTTGGGTTTCACAACGCCCAATCCCCCCCAAAAACCCTTTACTAAAGTATGGGGAAAGACAAAAGAGAAAAAGAAAGGGGGGGAAAGAGAGAGAGAAAAGAGAGGGGAAAGAGAGAGAGAGAGAGAAAAATCTGGAAAGTGAGAGTGAGGAAACAAGGGATTTAGAAGAGAGACAAGAGAGAGAGAGGAGGGGGGGGGGGGGGGGAAGAGACCCGGAAATTTTTTTTCAGTGAAGTTTCAAAAAGGAAAAAGGGGCCGACCCCCAAAGTGCTCGCGATTCGCATTCGCAAAGCGGCAAACGCCCCCCTTTTTTAACCCCTCCCGACCCAAGGAAAAAGTGGCCCTTCCTCGAAAACAAAGATATTCAAGGGTTGGAGCCCAAAACCCCTGGGGGAAAGTTTGAAAGACCTGTGTTTAAACGGGTGGGAAAGGAGCGTGGGAAGAAACCTTTGCTCATGGGAAGAAAAGGCGGGCCCTTTTTGTGAAACTGCCGGTTTCCCAGCGCAGCAGACAACGGGCCATTAAAGGGGCATTGTGAAGTCTTTCCCACTCGATGCAAACGCGTAAAACAGAAAAGTTCAGCCAAAAACGGACCCAGTGAGACTTGTCCATGCTTGGTTTTTTGGGAAAGACTGCATTTTTGGTTAGAAAATGGGAAATGGGCCGAAGGGTTTTGGTGGTGTGTGAGGTGTGTGTGTTTTGGTGTGTTTTGTGTGTGTGTGTGTGTTTTGGTGCGTGGGGGTTTGTGGGGTCTGTTTTTTGGAAACCCTTTGTAAACCAAAACAAAAACACAAAACACAAAAACAAAAACCACAAAACACAAAAACACACCCCCACCCCACACACGCTCCCCTCTCCCCCTCTCTCTCCCCTCTCTCAAACCCCCAACAACACAACACCCCAACACACCCCTTTTTCCAAAAACCCAACGCTTTCCCCACCCCATGATGTAAAATGGACTCTCTAGTCAAAGGGTTTTTTAATTTATCAACGGAAAAAAAGGGTTTTTTTATTAAAATTTAAAAAAGAAAATTATCGTTTTTTGAAGGTAGGGACGCTGTAAAATACAAAAGGGTTTTCTTCTTTTTTCCCCCAAGGGTAAGCAAGTAAAATTTCTGGGCTTTTTTTTTAAAACTATAAATTATTTTGGTGTAAACATATAAATCATCCGGGGGAAAAGGCAAGAAAGAAAATTGCGTTAAATAAAGAATCCAAAAAGGAATTCCCCCTAATAAATTAAGGATCTAATCTTTTCCATGCGCCTTTTTGGGCAGTTTCGTTTTGATTTTTTTTAAATTATGGCAAAAGTATTTTTTTTCTTCAAACCCAAAAACAGAAATTTTCATAAGTTAAAATATTTTTTGAATTTTTTACCTTAAAATTGCTTTTGGGGGGCCAAGAAAGGGCATCAATTGATATGACTTACAGAAGGCCCGGGGTTTTTCCTTTTAAAAAAAACATAGGATAAGCGGTTGTTAGCTTTAGCTACTCAGGGACGAGCAAGAACCCGTCCCAAAATCATTTACTTTTTGGGAAATTGATGAAAGCAAACCCACGTTTCTAGAGGGGATACGGGGAAAAAAAAAGCAATACTTCATTGTCTTTATTATGTATCTCCTCTTTTTTCTGCATGCAACTTTTTTGCTTACAAAACATTTTTAAAATTACCAAAAAAAAACCCCTTTCCCCCTTTTGGGTTTATGAACCAAAACAGATTTTTTTCCCATTCCATGGTAAATTAAATAAAAATGAAAAATCCACTTTTGCTTGCTTCTCTTGTTAAAAAATTTTTTTACACTGAAAAATGAAACTTTTCTGCATATTTTCACCGGGTTGGGTTTAGTTTTGTGAAATTCCCGAGGTTTTGGTTTCAGCTTTTTGGGGATACCTTCCCTACCCTTGAAAAAAGATTTCATATTACCAAAGGGTTTTTTTATTTTTTTCCCGCTGATTTATTTCTCTTATTAAAGCTATTTTAAATTTTAAATTTTTGATGTTCAATTCCTTTCCAGAAAGAATCCCGATTTTTTTCATAAAAAACCCAAATCTGCTTTTAAACGGCTTTGCACCTTTAAAAAAACACAAGTCGTCCCCCGACTCGTCAGTGAAATTTTAAATTTTTAAAAACACCATTTAATGATGCATTTTCCCAAAAAAAAATTAATTTTGGGTTTCCCCCGGGGGACTGCAATCTTCCCAGGGAATGAACTGGCTGATACCTTTCAAAAGAGGCTTCAAAGGGGCAAAAACGAATACATTTTTATGTATTTCCTTAATTTGGGGTTTTTGAAATAAACAATAATTTTGACAAAAGCACTCTGGGAAACCCCGGAAAACACAGTAAACCTTTAAGCTCCATTCAGAAAACAAAGGGAAACTTTTTCCTGCCCCCCGGCATTTATTGTTAATTTTGCCCCCAGGTTCTATTTTTCCCAATCGAAAAATTTTTTGCACAGAATACGGGGGATGGTTTTGGGTTTTTGGGAAAGGTTTTTTTTAAAAACCCTCTCCTTTGGGGGTTTTGGTTTGGGCAAAACCCTTTAAAGAATCCCCAAATTTTTACTTCAAAATTTCATTTAAAAAAAACAGCGTATTTTTAAAAGTCTTCCCTGAAAAAATTTTGTCAAAAAAACTATTTAAAAATCAAGGGTTTTTTTCCAACCCGAAAAGGGGGGGGGAAAACCCTTTTCAAAAAATTAATCCCCACCTTGGGGAAATTTTTTAACTTTTTTTTTTTTTTTTTTTTTTTTTGGTGGTTTGATTCAAACCCCGAAAAATTTTTAACGACAAAGCCCGAAAACCCCCGGTTTTAATCCCCCCCCATTTTTTAAAATTTCCCCTTTTTCCCCCGAAAAAGGGGGGGGGGGGAAAAAAAGGGGGGGGGGAAAGAGAAAGGGGGAAAGAGGAAAGGGGGGGGGGGGAGTTTTGTTTTTTTTTTTGTTGTGGTGTTTTTTTTTTTTGTTGGGGGAAGGGGGAGGGGGAGGGAGGGGTGGCGGTTTTTGTGTGTGGGCCCGGAGGGAAGGAAATTTTTTTTTTTTTTTTGGCTGTGGGAAATTTTGCGGTGTTGGTTGGGGGGGGGGGTTTTTTTTGAGGGGGGAGTGTGTGTTCTGTGTTTGGGGGTGTGGGGGGGGGGGAGGGGGGGGGGGGTGGTGTGTGTGTGTGTTGTGTGTGGAGTGTGGTTTTTTGGGGGTTTTTGGTGGGGTTTTTGGGGGGGTTTTTTTTTTTTGGGGGGGGGGGGGGGGGTTTTCCCTTTTTTTTTTTTAATTTTTTTTGTTCTAGAAAGGGGGGAAAAAAGGGAAAAAAAAAAAAAAAAATTTACAGCGTTAAGATTAACAATTTTACAAAAAACACAAAAATTTTAAAGTTTCCCGTTAATTTTTCCTTTTTTTATTTACAATTTTTTTTAATTATTTTGTTTCCCTTTTTTTTTAAAACTTTTTAAAACCCCCACAAAATAGTTAAACCCCCAAAAAATTTTTTGCAAACCCTGGGTTTTGGGCGGCTTTTTTGGGGGCTTTGGGGGGGGTTTTTTTTTGGGGTTTTCGCGGTTTTGTTTTTTAGGGGTTTTGGTGTTGGTTGGTTTGGGGGAGTGGGGTTTTTGGGTTTTTTTGGGGGTTTTTTTTTTTTTGGGGGGGGGGTTTGGGGGTTGGGGTGGGGGGTTTTTTTGGGTTTTTGGGTTTGGTTGTGCCCTTTTTTTCCGCTCTCCCACCTTCAAATTTCCCGAAGGGGATTTAAAAACCTTTTGATT